>JARQWZ010004901.1:0-94176 GCA_033150135.1 Gobio occitaniae | reverse complement strand
GGAAAACACTTGGCATGACTGTGTTTTTACCCTGTATATGAGGGTATTTGGCCATGAACATCAAACCCCAACGCAGAGTCGTTCCTGTTGTGTCAGTACCAGCGGCAAACAGATCTGCCACAGACATCATTAGATTCTCATTGTGAAAGTATGAGTCCTTCTTGCTGGATTTCTGTCAAATGGAATACTATTTATTCACTTCACCAGCAACATAAACAAAAAAAAGCCCTATTTGTGCAAACTTCTGATTTGCATCTTCCACCTGATTATCAGATTATTGCAGGAAAGGGCATCATCATTAAAAATATTACGTGAAAATACATAGATAATGCAACATAGTAATTTCTGTACCTCGTCGCTCTGTTTGCGGATGAGAAAGGAGTCGACAAACCCTCTTCGGTCGTGTGGATTCAGAGTCTCCAGCAGCCCAGTGATCAACTTCATCATCTCCGCTCGAGTTTGGATAATATTTTCGACAATAATCCTTTTGTTTTTCAGGAACGGACCCAACCACGGAAACGAATTGTAAATCTAGAAGTGCACATTCAAAGTGACAGATGTTCTCCAGAGATACACTTTCAAAAGTATCTGTTGTAGATTTTGGGTCATTCTAAAGTCTGTGGACACACTACAGGAATTTTCAGCAAAAGTTCTGGTTAACATATCGATTATACTTACCCACATAGAAGTCGATCCAATAACCCGAATATATTTGTTCACCCTGTCAACCATTTTTGTGAATTGAGGGTCTGTGTATTCAAATCTGCTGCCGTACACAATCGATGAGATGATGTTTGACACGGCGTAGTTCACAGGCTGTGTTGTGTTGAAGGGTTTCCCTGTGAAGAGCAAACAAATGTCTCTCACTGATCCTTTAAAGTAAGAGCATGATTGCAGATGTCCATACATTTGTGACTTCAGCTTGTACCTTCAAACTTATCAAACTCTCCTTTCAGATATTGAATTTCCTCTATGATTTTCTCTTCACTTCCTCTCTTGCCCATCCCGAAGTCCCGCAGGTTGCTGAGAGCGAAGCGCCGCGTCGCTTTCCAGTTCTCTCCATTGGAAAAGAGGATTCCTGATCAACACAGAACCATCAGTCAGTCTCAGCAACAACACAAGCAGAAAAGTATTACTTACGGAGTTAGACATACATTTATTTATCTTAGACCTTATATACAGTGAGGAAAATAAGTATTTGAACACCCTGCGATTTGCAAGTTCTCCCACTTAGAAATCATGGAGGGGTCTGAAATTGTCATCGTCGGTGCATGTCCACTGAGAGAGACATAATCTAAAAAAAACAAAAATCCAGAAATCACAATGTATGATTTTTTAACTATTTATTTGTATGATACAGCTGCAAATAAGTATTTGAACACCTGAGAAAATCAATGTTAATATTTGGTACAGTAGCCTTTGTTTGCAATTACAGAGGTCAAACGTTTCCTGTAGTTTTTCACCAGGTTTGCACTGCAGGAGGGATTTTGGCCCACTCCTCCACACAGATCTTCTCTAGATCAGTCAGGTTTCTGGCCTGTCGCTGAGAAACACAGAGTTTGAGCTCCTCCAAAGATTCTCCATTGGGTTTAGGTCTGGAGACTGGCTAGGCCACGCCAGAACCTTGATATGCTTCTTATACCCCTTTTCCACCAAAGCAGAGCTAGAGCTAGATCGGAGCCAGAGCCTAGTTTCAAATCGGTTCTTTGTGTTTCCACACCCAAAGCCCCAGCTCCGAGCCAGGAAAAGTGGTTCTTAAGTAGCACCACAACATTGCTGGGCTAGAACAGGGCTAGAAGTAAGAACCGATTACGTCAGGCGCTGGGGGCGGGGTCAACAAGACCAACACAAACTTGAGATCCGCCGTTGTTGAAATAGCAGCTAATGGAGCTAACAGCTGCTGCTCGTTTGTAATCTCCGTCTATACAAATTAAGGCGAACTGCATGAATGCGTTGGATTCGCTGTGTTTGCGTTGTGTTTTTTCAAATGTCAAATAAAAATAACCATTTAATACAAGGCCTTAAAGTGAAACATGTGTTTCTCTGAAAGAAAACAAATAGGACATATATAAAATATTTCTAAAATAATAGGTTTAAAACGAATTTAAACGGCACATAATAAAAATTAAAAACATGCAAAAAAAACGTAAAACACAAAAACTTGTGACTCTTAAGCCCATTTCTGCAGAAATACTTGAAAAGATGAAAGTGTTTTCATCTCTGAAAACTAAATGTATACGTTTTATTAATGAATAATTATTTAATATTAAGACAAATAATATATTTTGACAAATGCAAAAGTTTTAATGATAAAACGTGAAAGACGTGAAAAGATGTAAGTCTTTTCATCCCTGAAAACAAAATGAATATGTTTTATTAATTAATAATTATTTAATATTAAGACAAATAATATATTTTGACAAATTCAAAAAAAGCTTTAATGATAAAACGTGAAAGACGTGAACAGATTCAATATTCGTTCACCACCACATGTATCATGACAGAAATATCACACACTCAACTCAACATATTCTCCTTCATGCTTCTGTTCACATCTTACTGGCTTAAATGCATGTTTCTCTTGCATGAAAAGTAACTTTAAAATCCATATGAAAACAACGTTTATGGGTAGCGCCGCTCACTTCTGGTTCTGTGGATGGTGTTCTGAAACTGGTGTTCTGAAACTGGTGTTCTGAAACTGGTGTTCTGAAACTGGTGTGCTGCGGGGCTGCAGCTGGATATATCTCGCCTCGCTAGCGTTGCTGAGAAAGATGAGACGTATACAGTGACGTAAGACCTGGCTCTTTTGTGGCTCTCGGCATGTGGAAAAGCAAACGGTTCTTAGAAGGCTCCTCAGTCGAACCAACTATGAACTGGGACTAGCTCTGGCTCTGAATTAGCTCTAGCACTGCCTTGGTGGAAAAGGGGTATTACAGAGCCACTCCTTGGTTATCCTGACTGTGTGCTTCGGGTCATTGTCATGTTGGAAGACCCAGCTTCGACCCATCTTCAATGCTCTATCTGAGGGGAGGAGGTTGTTCCCCAAAATCTCGCAATACATGGCCCCGGTCATCCTCTCCTTAATACAGTGCAGTCGCCCTGTCCCATGTGCAGAAAAACACCCCCAAAGCATGATGCTACCACCCCCATGCTTCACAGTAGGGATGGTGCTCTTGGGATGGTACTCATCATTCTTCTTCCTCCAAACACGTTTAGTGGAATTATGACCAAAAAGTTCTATTTTGGTCTCATCTGACCACATGACTTTCTCCCATGACTCCTCTGGATCATCCAAATGGTCATTGGCAAACTTAAGACGGGCCTGGACATGTGCTGGTTTAAGCAGGGGAACCTTCCGTGCCATGCATGATTTCAAACCATTATGTCTTAGTGTATTACCAACAGTAACCTTGGAAACGGTGGTCCCAGCTCTTTTCAGGTCATTGACCAGCTCCTCCCGTGTAGTTCTGGGCTGATTTTTTAATTTTCTTAGGATCATTGAGACCCCACGAGGTGAGATCTTGCATGGAGTCCCAGTCCGAGGGAGATTGACAGTCATGTTTAGCTTCTTCCATTTTCTAATGATTGCTCCAACAGTGGACCTTTTTTCACCAAGCTGCTTGGCAATTTCCCTGTAGCCCTTTCCAGCCTTGTGGAGGTGTACAATTTTGTCTCTAGTGTCTTTGGACAGCTCTTTGGTCTTGGCCATGTTAGTAGTTGGATTCTTACTGATTGTATGGGGTGGACAGGTGTCTTTATGCAGCTAACGACCTCAAACAGGTGCATCTAATTTAGGATAATACATGGAGTGGAGGTGGACATTTTAAAGGCAGACTAACAGGTCTCTGAGGGTCAGAATTCTAGCTGATAGACAGGTGTTCAAATACTTATTTGCAGCTGTATCAAACAAATAAATAGTTAAAAAATCATACATTGTGATTTCTGGAATTTTTTTTTTTTTAGATTATGTCTCTCACAGTGGACATGCACCTACGATGACAATTTCAGACCCCTCCATGATTTATAAGTGGGAGAACTTGCAAAATAGCAGGGTGTTCAAATACTTATTTTCCTCACTGTACAGTGTCAGTTTGTGTGTCAGTTTACAGCGAATAGTCATTTCACAAATGCCTATTCATGAATTTATGTTACTGGGTATTACATTTTACATTTGGGTGTTACATTTACAGTGGGGAGAACATGTATTTGATACACTGCCGATTTTGCAGGTTTGCCCAAAAAACAAAAATCCAGAAAATCACATTGTATGATTTTTAAATAATTAATTTGCATTTTATTGCATGACATAAGTATTTGATCACCTACCGACCAGTAAGAATTCCGGCTCTCACAGACCTGTAAGTTTTTCTTTAAGAAGCCCTCCTGTTCTCCACTCATTACCTGAATTAACTGCACCTGTTTGAACTCATTACCTGTATAAAAGACACCTGTCCACACACTCAATCAAACAGACCTGTGTAAGGAGCTGTGTGAGGACATCAAGGATAAAATTGTAGACCTGCACAAGGCTGGGATGGGTTACAGGACAATAGGCAAGCAGCTGGTGAGAAGGCAACAACTGTTGAACAAATGTTCAAGATGACGGTCAATCTCCCTCGGTCTTGGGCACCATGCAAGATCTCACCACGCGGGGCATCAATGATCATGAGGAAGGTGAGGGATCAGCCCAGAACTACACGGCAGGACCTGGTCAATGACCTGAAGAGAGCTGGAAGAAAACCATTAGTAACACACTACGCCGTCATGGATTAAAATCCTGCAGCGCACACAAGGTCCCTCAGCTCAAGCCAGCGCATTTTGGTCTAAACTCCACTCGCCGTGTTTGGAGGAAGAAGAAGGTTGAGTACAACCCCAAGAACACCATCCCAACCGTGAAGCATGGAGGTGGAAACATCATTCTTTGGAAAGGGGACAGGACGACTGCACCGTATTGAGGGGAGGACGGATGGGGCCATGTATCGCGAGATCTTGGCCAACAACCTCCTTCCCTCAGTTAGAGCATTGAAGATGACTCGTGGATGGATCTTCCAGCATGACACCGACCCCAAACACACAGCCAGGGCAACTAAGGAGTGGCTCCCTAAGAAGCATCTCAAGGTCCTGGAGTGGCCTAGCCAGTCTCCAGACCTGAACCCAATAAAAAATCTTTGGAGGAGTTGAAAGTCCGTATTGCCCAGCGACAGCCCCAAAACCTAAAGGATCTGGAGAAGGTCTGTATGGAGGAGTGGGCCAAAATCCCTGCTGCAGTGTGTGCAAACCCGTCAAGAACTACAGGAAACGCATGATCTCTAATCTCTGTAAACAAAGGTTTCTGTACCAAATATTAAGTTCTGCTTTTCTGATGTATCAAATACTTATGTCATGCAATAAAATGCTAATTAATTACTTAAAAATCATACAATATGATTTTCTGGATTTTTGTTTTAGATTCCGTCTCTCACAGTTGAAGAGTACCTATGACAAAAATGCCTCTACATGCTTTGTAAGTGGGGAAACCTGCAAAATCGGCAGTGTATCAGATACTTGTTCTCCCCACTGTATGTTGCTGGGAACCCATGTACACTCCTTGATTAAATACATTTTTTAGCAAACAGTCCCATAATCAAAGGCATTAGGTTTTTCATTGTTAAAGTGGCAGATTCACCACCAAATGTATTCTGCATGTTTATAATGAGCTCACATTTGTACCAAATTCTTTTTTCCTTCAGTAATTAAACCCAATTGAGTGCATTGCATTGCCTGGAGAGGCCATGAGAAACTGAAAACTTGTTTTGCAAAATGTCTGGCATTCACGGTTCGTACATTTATTTTAGGCAGAAAAAAGAAGAAGAATCCTACCATGTTCGTCATTCATTATCCTGAAACTAGGAGCAATATCTCTGTCGCCGAACTCTTCTGCATAGTTCACGAGAGCTTCTTTGACAGTTTTGTACCCAAGTAAGACCACTGTTTTTTTGTGACCCAAATACACTTGGAATATGTTTCCGTGGGCTTTGGACAGCTGGAGGACACAGAGAAAGACATTTACAAGCAAATCGTAAAATGTTAGGCTACTATTAATTTGAAATGCATCATGTTCTCACCTCTATAAAGTTATCAGAAAGTCTCATGAAATCAAGGGTCAGCAGGTTCCCCAGTAGCGGCAGAGGTTTGGGTCCCGGTGGCTCTTTCCCCTGAGATCTGGATCCAGAGGAGAGCAAATACAAAACCAGAAGCAACAGCAAAGCGCCCAGTAATGTACCCGTGCTGGGAAACTGCAGAAGTGACTGGACGACAGCCATTTTCTCTCTAAGCTTCTCAACTGATGCACTCGCAGATTTATAGCCGCTAAGTATGGGAGGGGTCTTCCTAAACAATTGATACATGAGAATAGAGGGGTGGTGTCTAACAATGACATTCTTCAGCCTGTTGAAACAAGATGGGAACATTATTCAAGCAATAAAGCCTTAAACGCAAAAAATGTAAGACTGGTTTTCCTGCTAAGACAAAAGATCAAACACTCTGCAAGAAAACTCACTAATCAGGAGCAAAGATCTCAAAGAAGGAGCATGGGACACCACCTTTCCCAAACTTCTCTCCACACTAATCTGTGCATCCCCCTCTCTACCGACTCCCTCTCCTTCCCCCTGATTCAAATCCCTGAAAGTTCACTGAGAACGTCTAAATACCATGTATGATGGATCTTGTGAATCTATCGTTTTTTCCCCTTTCATGTTTGGTATCATTTTAAATGTCTCAGTGCGATTGGTAAAATGGTCTCAATTTCACAGCAGTCATTTGTATTATGAGAAAGATTGAAAATGTAATTCTGTTCTCCTGATGTGGGTGATGTCTCTTCAAGATATCTAATGATAATGGCTCCTCTCCCCCGAAATAAGGTGTGACCTGGGGCACGAGAACAGACTCAACAGAATTGGGAAAATGTTGATGTACTGCACATTTATAGGTATTAAACCCTTAGTCTTTTTAACCCCAAATGACATTTGCTGAAATAAAAAAGTGACCTTCATCAAAATTGCATGAGACTTGATGTCCTAGTTCACATTTGCTCTACAGTACAAAAAAAATTAAATAGGAATTAAATCTGTTTGTATGTTAGCTTGAAAAAAGTCCCTCTCAGGAATTCTATAAATGTTTTTACTCTACATTTTTGCAGTGTTGGTGGCATTTAAAGTATTTTATAAATTTATATAAATAAAGTAAGACTTTTTTTTAAATAGGATGATTGGGGAAAGGAATGAAAATCAATGTTTTTTTATATTTGTCAAATTAAAAACACTAAATCAGCCACAACACAGAGCACATATATAGACAGAAGTGAAGCGGCAACCTTATAGCACATACACAATGTGGAACGCTTGTTGTCTCTCTCACACACACACACACACACACACACACACACACACACACACACACACACACACACACACACACACACACACACACACACACACACACACACACACACACACACACACACACACACACACACCTCCCCCAACCAAAAAATAACACATCCACGATGGAGAACAAATGCAAACACACACAACATACACACATGTAACCAGTGTTGGGGGTAACACATTACAAGTAACTTGAGTTACGTAATAATATTACTTTTTCAAGTAACTAGTAAAGTAACGCATTACTTTTCAAATTTACAACAAAATATCTGAGTTACTTTTTCATATTAGTTTGACTGACAGCTCTCCTGTCCTCATGTTGAGTTAGTGCAGAGGTGTGTGTGTGTGTGTGTGTACATGAGGGTTATTGTAGTTCTAGACTAAATGTGAGCATTTATTTATCTCACTCGCACAATAAAGATTCTGTCCTCCTCAAAATGAATAAAATCAGTCAAATCCAAAATCAGAGTACTATGCAAACCTCCAATAATTAAATGTTAAATAAAACAACTATTTTTATGTATAATCTACCTTTATATTTAATTTACCAATGTCTTGCTGCTGACCTTTGATGATGAAAATTACAAGATTTTTAGTTTTTATAGGTAAAACTTTTTTCTCCTGCATCCTATTCTCCATTATCCAGAGCTGCGCTCTCTAGTGTTCATGAGGGAATCTGCATCTTTACCTCAGCCTGGGGCTTATTATTTACATTTTGGTATGAAGAGGTCTTTAACATTACACAAAAATATAACTTTTTCGTTATAAAAAAAACTAAAACAAGCCAGCCCAGGTGAGAAAAAGTAACGCAAAAGTAACGTAACGCATTACTTTTCTTAAAAAGTAACTAAGTAACTCAATTAGTTACTTTTTAAGGGAGTAACGCAATATTGTAATGCATTACTTTTCAAAGTAACTTTCCCCAACACTGCGTGTAACACACACACGTGATGTACTTCCCTAATATTAAGCAGTAGGTGAAAAGTATGTCCGAATACCGAATACACTCACAAAACTGGAAGCGGCAAATACCTGGGTGGTATACTATTACCCGCGAGATTTGGACGTGTGTATACTAAATGTTGTGTCCGAATATGCCTACTATATAGTTGGAGTATGTGGAAAGAGTAGTATGTTCGAATCCTCAGTTTTCATAACACAGTAGATGAGAAATCCCCAGATCCCCGGCCTACTGCTTCCGCCCCGATTCTTGAGTGCTCATCGATGGATACTTCTCTATCCCAGCCTTCCCAGGAGGCCACGGGAAGCTCCTGTCGGCATGCCTAGATGACATTAAAAAGTGGATGTCTGCAATGTTTTTTTTAATTAAATGAAAACAAACCAGAGACTTTTTGGCCTTCCTGATGGTAGTCTAAGGCATCATCCTCAACTGCATACATTTACAGCAGGGGTGTCCAAAGTCGCTCCTGGAGGGCCACTGTCCTGCAGAGTTTAGCTCTTGCCTCATCACCTGTCTGGAAGTTTCTAATATGCCTGATAAGATCTTGATTAGCTTAAGGGGTTGGAGCTAAACTCTGCAGGGCAGTGACCCACCATGAGCAGGATTGGACACTCCTGATTTACAGCATCAGTGAACACCTGTGTTAAAAATCTGGATGTTCTGCTAGACAGTGACTTGAAACTTGTCAAGCAAGTAAATTCAGTTGTCAGATCTTGTTTTTTCTATCTTCGTCTGCTGACCAAAAAAGCCCTTTGACCCCAAGCCTTTGAATGGGCGATCCATGGTTTACTCGCCCTCAAGTCATCCTAGGTGTATATGACATTCTTCTTTCAGACGAATACAATCAGAGTTATATTAAAAAAGTCCTGACTAATCCAAGCTTTATAATGGTAGTGACTGTTGCTCTGTTTTTGAAGTCCATAAAAGTGCATCTGTCCGCAGTTTAAAATGCTTACACTACGTCTGACGAGCGTAACTGGTGTGCAATGTCGCCAGACGTAGTGTAAGCATGTTGACCTGCGAGAGGCGCTACACTTTTTCCATAAATTGAATACTGAAGGTGATCGGTCAGAAGCTAGATATTTTACTTTATAAAGTTTTAAATACGGATATTTTCCTTACACAAATGCATCGCTTCACTTCAGAAGCACCTAAGGGTGCTTTCACACAAGCACTTTTGGTGCGCACCCAGGTTCGATTGACATCAGAGTTCAGTTCGTTTGAATGATGTGAACGCTGTCTTCCGAACCCTAGAACCGTACCCGAGTCCGCTTAAAAAACGTGGTCTGGGGTTCGGTTCATGTGAACTCCGGTATGGTTTGCTGCTGATGTGAATGCAATCATACTAAATCGCAGAAATGAACCGCTATTAAATGACGGATGATTTGATAAAAATGTGTGTTTGTGTGTGTGTTTCACTCATTTTCCTGACTGACGTACTGCAAGCAGAGAGCTGTAGTTCTCATTTCTGCTCGTCTTCAGCATTCTTTAGGGCATTTGCAGTACATTCGCGGTAGATAAGACACAAGTGTAGTTTTGTACTGAAGCTTTGGAAACAAAACCAACGGTTCGAAAACAAAAATATAAAAGTGAGGTGAGCAATGCTATGCAGTTGGCCGCCGTCACGCTCGCTGTCATTGCCAAGCAACGTGGTAAACAGCTGCCGTTTTGATGACGCAAATACACAGTGGTTCGGACCCAAATAATATAATATGAACACAGTCCAGCGGGGGCAGGGGGAGGGGGGAGCAATCAAACTCTGGTTCGGTCCAGGCAATCGAACCAAGTGTGAAAGCACCCTAAGACCGTATTCTTGGTTTCAACGTGCAGAGGTTTTTGTCAATTAGAAACTCTTTTTTATCAGCAATGCAAGTAAGTAAGTTTTGTCTGGGGTGCGAAGAAATATAGAGCTGAGTATCGTCAGCATAACAGAGAAAAATAACGTCATGCTTCCTAATAATATCTCCCAAGGGTGGCCTGTACAGGGTGAAAAGCAATGGTCCTAGCACTGAGCCTTGCGGTACTCCATACTGAACTTGTGATCGGTATGACATCTCTTCATTTACTGCTACAAACTGATAAACAGCTGCTGCTTTGATGACGCAAACGCACCCTGGTTCGGACCCAAATAATATAATATGAACACAGTCCAGCGGGGGAAGAGGGAGGGGGGAGCAATCGAACCAAGTGTGAAAGCACCCTAAGTGGACGGGCAATATGCTAATGTTTGAAAAGGTCGACTCTTACTTTTGAGAGAAGATAACTTATATACGGAGCACTTTCAGATTTAAAACTTTGCAGGATGTTTCATTCACTTAGAACTATTTTACACACTACATGAAAGGTAATTTTCAAAAATCCATAAGAGGGGCACTTTAATGTCATGTATAAATAAGGATGGGCAAGTGACAGATGCTTGGCAAACTTTGATGGTTCTCCATCAGTTTTATAAGCAAAGTGATTCTAAATTTCACTTTTACTACTGTCTTTATTCATTTGTTTTGGGTGTATCGAGTGAGATTCAACTGTTTTATCCATTTTGTTCCTCTGTGTTGTCACATTTGCCGTTTTTGAGTCAAAAAAAAGCAGCAAATGAAGTACTCAAATGAGCAAAATCATGATATTGTACTGTTTGAAATAAAATATACACTGTATTTTCCCAATACCGGTATACCGTGCATAATAATAGTAACTGTGATGAAGTACAACTATTCAAGTTCTTCACACACAGCTTAACTATTAACTGGTGACAGCTGGTTAATCTTGGACCCCGTCCACACGGAGACGCATTTAGCTGTATACGTTAAAAAAATTGTATCGTATCAGTGTTTCATTCACACGGATCCAGCGTTTTGGGAGCCTGAAACCAAAATTTTTTTGAAACCGGGTCCCAGAGTGGATAAATCTGAAACTGACACCCTTTACAAATGGTTTGGCTTCTTACAAACGTTATTAACGTGGCTATAATTCTGGATGAATTCATAAAGATTATTCATAAGTATGCAGTGTCATAACTACATCTCTGACGTTTATAACAAACCAAACAGTTTGAAAATCGGTAGAAAATTGAGCAAGTTATAGTTATTTAAAAAGTACATGCACCATTAAAACACAATGTTACAAGTGAGCGAGCTGACTGTGACAAGATGGCCGCCAGGTGCGGACGTCGACCTCCATTGGCCAGCAGCGGGAACGAGACATCTAGCCTTTATTATGTATATCTATGCACCCCTCTAGCCACAACTCTTCTTCTCCGTCTTTAGTGCATTTCTGTGGCAGAATTACAGCGCCACACACTGGTCTGGCATGTATACTACATCGTTTTGAGTCGGTTTCAGTGGTTTTGTGTGTACGCAGATATTTCTTCAGACGAGGCGAAAATGTTACATAATGGAGCCTTTTTACATTTCGTATTTGGAGCAGGAAAGCAAACTATAGCAGGTTTAGTTGTTAATTATTGCAGAAATGCGTATGATAGCAAACCCAATCTATATAAAAAGAAAACAACTGTTGAACACAATTCCTTTGCATAAGGCAGATTTAATAAAAAAAGGAAAAATGACAATACTTACATTTCTCACAAGGTTAATTTAGTGATAGCCTACAGTACACAAGATTACAATTATGTAAATTCCCTTTTTGGATTATGGTATATATTTGTACCATTTTTAAATCAACATTGTCATCGTTAACATTCTCAGGTTTGCTTTCTCGATTCTCAAAATGCAATATTTCAGTTTCAAACAAGCAGTTCAGACACAACAGCCAGAGCACTGTGCAAAACAGACCAATTTAGAAAAAACATAGAAAAGAAAAGTATTTGTGGTCAGTCACCTTTAAGCCCTATTTTGTCAATGGTATGTCAGTGTGTGTAGGAGGTTAAGGTGACAAATGAGCCTGTGTTTTCTTCCTTCGATATGAATGAAGTACATTCAGTAAACATGAATCTGGACGGAAACATGGACCGACGCAGGTTAAACTGATGTCAGGAAGGTCTGCTTTACTTTAAATCATCATCATGATGTAGAATCACGCTGAACAAAGACTCACTGACGTACTTCAAGAGCATAAAAATGTGCAATGCATTGGAGAAATTAACTTAGCAGCATGAAATACAAGAACAAATGTATCTTAGTTAAATAAAAAAATGGACATAGGAATGATTTTTTACGAACAATTGCATGAAATTCATCTTACATGAAACCCTCTTTTATGGATCTTTCTGACAGCGAATGAGTTGGTCCACGTCAGCAATGCAACAGAACACAGCAGGACGAATCCAAAACCACAGTAACAAAGTAAAGTTTCTGCAAATGTTGTAGTTTTTGCTCTACGACTCATCATACAAGCGAAAATTAGTGTATCTAAAGACATTCAGTTTGATGCAGACATAAGAAAAAGCGCACTGTACGTCCTCTAGTGCTCATCTGCAGAATTACACATAGCCCATGTTGCACTATTCAAACCAATCTGGTAAAAATCATAACTGGAAATGTGGAGAGAAAAAGCGTTAAAACATTTGTGGTCTCTTTCAAACACGTCGTGCATGGAAAAATAAGGAATTTGGAGTTACTTTTAGCAGCGAAAACCTTTTTTTAAAAGTGACTTATTTTGACATACATAACACAAAATGTCTATTACTAGAATGATTTCCCTTTTTTTTGGGGAAATTGATTTAGATATCACAAATAACTGACTATAAATGCCTTGATAAGGGGAATAAAGCTTTTGTATAAACTCTATAAATGACCTAAAGCTATTCTATAAAATCTTACATTTTATATGTCCTGTAAATTTCATATTCCATATTATTGCAAAACCAAAGAAGCAGCATCTGTTTGTTTAGACTTTCATATTATGTTTTGGACATCGCATTTTTCAATATTTCCGCCCTTTTTTTGAGTATTTTGTCAGAAAGGGGGCGAAGTGCACGTTCCTTCAGCCTTAAGACCACAGTAGAAAACAGGTGAAGAGAAACAAACAAACAAAAAAAGTCATTTATAAATAACGCAGTAATCGTACACAAGTGCACACATGAGACATCTTGTTTGTCACGCTTGCAGATGATGCTCAAACACCACTTCCTTTCAGACGCGTGGTGCGGAGACCCATCCGATTAAAAATTCGAAGAGTGTTTCAGAGTGTGACGAGCTTCCCGTTGAAACTGCTCGCAAACGCACAGACAGACGTTAAATAAACACCGTATACGGTTACCCTACTGGCCGAGAGCTTGCGTTAGTGGTCCTGCCTCCGTGCCTGTGTTTGAGTCTGGAAGTGTGTGTTATGCATGTATGATCATGTCAGAAATGTGTGAGTGAAGAGAGACACCCGAGCAATGTCCATTGTCTGACGGAGTGTCAGTCGGCCCAGGATGTACCTCCTACTCATCAGGTGAAGATCAACTCAAGGAGCGCCGCCCCCCTCAGTGCTTCAGCGTGTCATTTCCTGCAGGCCTCAGCGCAGTGCTGGAACTGGGCGAAGCCGAGAAACACCTGTTCCAGTGAGATCTGGCTGACGCAGTAGTCCTCGATGCTGTACTTCTCTTTGGCTGTTTCCAGGACCCCGAACACCTGAGACACAGAGACATGTTAAAAATGTGTCAGTGCGAACTGTGGAGATCTTGTCAATCGGACGTTCATTGTGCAGGTGCTATGCTAAACATATCTTCTTTTTTAAACTAAGTAATAAATATTACGCCGTGTCTATTCACACCAAGTGCAAATAGCGTGCCTTGTTGGCAAGTACTAGCTCCGCCTAACAATGCCTGTTTGGGAAAAACAAGATAATAAAAAAAAACCACTCTTATTTCAATGTTTTCAGTGGAGCAATCAGTAGCGCGCAAGGCTTAAGGATCTTGGTTTTGACGTGATCGACCCGGGTTCGAATCCGCCTTTTGCCGAGCTCGCTCTTCTCCCTTTCCCCGTCACACATCACATCGGAAAGGCGTTTACTTTCAATAAAAATTAAGAAAATGTTCTAAAAGTGGAAATAAAGTGCCTAACGAAATGTTTAATAATAATAAAAGCATTTATTGGGTTAGGGATAGGTGTAGGGAGGGCTTTTATTGTCCCATTAAGGCGGCATCAATTTAATAATTTTAATAAATATAATCATTTACACTCTGTTATTATTGCATCCTGTTAATGTACAACAATACTGACGTGCAAATATTATGAATCTGTCAAAATAAAGTATAAATTACATGTAATTACTATTTACACACATTGCAAAGAACTGCTACTTTTACATGGTGTAAATAGAATATATCACTATTTTCACTATAGTAAATAGCATCTACAGCTATTTGCACTTTCTACACCTAAATATTAGCATAATGCTTAAAAAATTTGCATTAAAGGTGCACTATGTAACTTTTCCGTCCACTTGAGGTCACCTTTTCAAAACAAAGGTGTAGTTTGGTGACGTCCAAGTTTGAGCGCAGAATCTTGGGACATGTGATCTTCACCTCACAGCCGGTGGGAAAGAATCGGGAAAGGACTCGGGCAGAAATCATGTTCATGGATGTGATTATTAACGTTACTGTAGTGAAGCAGAAGCAGGAGCGAGTGTTGTGGAGCTGAGGAACCGCTGGAGCGATTGATAATAAGATGAACACAACACATGCCTCGCGAGCAGCGGGACTTTTATTATGAAAACAGTCGCCGGCACCACTTCCGCTTTTCTGGTCATGAGTATGAGGTAAAGGCCAATTTATACTTCTGCGTCGAGTGTACGTCGTAGCTGACACGCACCTCTCCAAAAATGTAACAACGCGTCAATTCATTCCAGCGCCAGATCGCCTCTTATGTAACTCTACTAATCAACTAGAGATGCTTAATTTGTATTAGATACAACAACTCAAGCCGCAAGAAAAGCCGCTATCTGCCGCCATCACTGCTGCTGATACTTCGGGTGCGTCTCAATCAGCTCCCTAGTTCAGTAGTCAGGCCACTGATCAGGGATCAGCCCACTGACTTATGTCCTGATCAGTGCCCTGACTTCTGAACTAGGGAGCTGATTGAGACGCATACAATGACAATGTTAACAAGCCGCTTCATCTTCGGCTTTTGCCTAGATACTGTGTGTTACCATCAACATGCCCGTGGACACTGCCTACTAGCGGTCTGCATGTGTAATTGCACATTGACGCAGGCAACTACGCAGAAGTATAAATGAAAACCAACGTGCAACTTGCGGCGTAGAGGATACGGGCGTAGGTCAGACGCAGAAGTATATATCAGCCTTAACGCAGCTCTGTTTATCATATTAGACACATCTGAGTGTGTTGATGATATTATGACGTTACTCTGTGTGTTCTCTCAGCGGCTGCTATGACACTTGTTCACACTGCAGTGAGAGTAAAGCGTTTCTGCTAAATAAAACCAGAAACCGAGGGGAACGCAGATATGACGTCATCGACAGGCGACGCCCTCACACGTCCCGGTTCATTGGGTAAAAGAGCAATTTTCTCACCATTTACAAATAGTTGGAAACATTTGGGATATTGTAAGTACTCAACTGAACAAAATATATACCTAGTGATGTTTTGATATTTTACTTAAAAATGTTACATAGTACACCTTTAAAATCATTTATTTTTGTGTAAAAACTAAATACATTTTTTGGTCGACATTTCAAGAAAGAGAGGTTTTGGTGTTAAAGGATTAGTTCACTTTTAAATAAACTTTTGCTGATAATTTACTCACTTCCATGTCATCCAAGATGTCCATGTCTTTCTTTCTGCAGTCGAAAAGAAATTAAGGTTTTTGATGAAAACATTCCAGGATATTTCTCCATATAATGGACTTCAATGGGCTCCAAACGGTTCAAGGTCCAAATGACAGTTTCAGTGCAGCTTCAAAGGGCTTTAAGCAATACCAGACGATGAATAAGGGTCTTATCTAGCGAAACGATCGTTCATTTAAAAAAATAATAATAATAATAAAGTTTCAGTTTTATAAGCCCAAATGCTCGCCTTGCTCTGTTCTGTGGTGCACGCGTGACGTCATGTAATATGCAATTACGGACGCCGACTCCAGTTAATTTTGGGCAAACTAAAAAACACCTCTAAAACGCTGTTGCTCAGTAACAGTGGAAATCCATTTTGTTGGGTAATGCAGCGAGATGGAAACAGGGTCTCACCAGCTGACTCAATTACGGATTCTAATGGCAGAATTGAAATGGTCCAGTTGTGGCGGCATTGAGATTCTTCCTCTGTTGCCAATGGTTGGCATTTGCCATATGTACACCACCACGTCTCGTCAGATCTTCGTCTGCCCGATGCTTGAGAGGTGTGTGTCGTAGTCTCTTCCATCTGCCTAAATTCTTCTTCTGTGTATTCCGGTTCAAAAAGGTAGGGCAGGGCGAAAAACTCCATCGCATCTTCTCCTCTAAGTTCAAAATTGTCCGACAACATTGTTTTACCTTTTAACTCCCTTTTTTTGTAAATGGCGTTTGACTTAGTATGTGCACGTTCAACTTGTAAACACTGACTCGGTACTTCCGCCTACGTCAAGCGTGACCTTTTCAACGTAATTGCATATTACATGACGTCACGCGTGCACCACAGAACAGAGCAAGATAAGCATTTGTGCTTATAAAACTGAAACTTTATTATTTATTTATTTTTTTAAATGAACGATCGTTTCGCTAGATAAGACCCTTATTCATCGTCTGGTATCGTTTAAAGCCCTTTGAAGCTGCACTGAAGCTGTCATTTGGACCTTGAACCGTTTGGGTCCCATTGAAGTCCATTATATGGAGAAAAACCCTGGAATGTTTTCATCCAAAACCTTTTTTTTTGACTGCAGAAAGAAAGACATGGACATCTTGGATGACATGGGGGTGAGTAAATTATCAGCAAAAGTTCATTTAAAAGTGAACTAATCCTTTAATACTAGTTATGTTTGAAATTGACAACTAGCATACAGCATTATACACAGTATATACTAGCTAGTAGCTAAAAAAAATGCATTTGTTCTCTAAGGCTTTGGCAATTTTATTTAGTTTGTGTAAAGTGTTGTTTTTGGTATTATATGCATACACATGCATGACATTGTTACACATATGTTGCATATAGCAAACCTGTCGTCTACTTTTTAAAATTTAACAATAAATAAAGATAAAAAGTATGTAACAATAAATGCTTCAATGTCAACATTTAAAATTAAGTTGCGATCTTTGATTAATTTTGTTTAAAATTCCCCCTAAAAATGTAAATTAAATTATTAATGAACTCAATTAAATTACATTTAATTTTTTTTAGCTGAGATCCAACTGGAAATGGAAGGTCAAGTGCAGAGCATTGCATTGTGGGGCAAGTCTTGGTAAGCATTGTGACGTACCTGTGCCCAGGTAAGGGTTTTGTCAGTCAGGTGATAGTGGACCATCCCCTGGTGTTCATCCTTCAGTGAACTTCCTATGAAAGCCATGAAAGGTGAAAGTTTACAAAACTGTCCAACTGTCCAGCAGAAATTAAAAGTGTGTCATTCAAATACCTGGAAAGGTGTTTTCAATGAATTCTTTGAAGAGCTGAAGGTCCATCTCTTCTAACTCCGTCTCCACGCGGACTTTTGCCAGCAGCGTGTAACCGCTCCCAAACTTGCTCTTCAGATGCTGTGGGCTGCCCAGACATTTGAACTGGCCGTTCACCATGACAGCCAGCCGAGTGCACAGCGCCTCGCACTCCTCCATACTGCGGAGAGAAAAGGAGACGGGGATAGTTCTGCTGCTACATGATTCTTTTCATTTCCAGGTCATATCTGCATTAGTCAGGCCAAGTTTGGCTTACCTGTGTGAGGTTATAATGATGGCTTTGCCCGACTCTCTGGTTCGTGTAATTGCGTCCCAGAGCAGTCGTCTGGCTACAGGGTCCATGCCAGTGGACGGCTCGTCCAGAAAGATCACGGGTGGCCCGCCGATCAGAGCCATGCCTGCACTCAATTTCCTCTTATTCCCGCCACTGTGCAGAGGAGCCAATAAACAACTTAGACTCACAAACAAATGATTTTACTTCTTCCTTTTACATTTTTCTATCATATCTAACCATCATCTACACTCACCTAAAGGATTATTAGGAACACATACTAATACTGTGTTTGACACCCTTTCGCCTTCAGAACTGCCTTAATTCTACGTGGCATTGATTCAACAAGGTGCTGAAAGCATTCTTTAGAAATGTTGGCCCATATTGATAGGATATCTTCTTGCAGTTGATGGAGATTTGTGGGATGCACATCCAGGGCAAGAAGCTCCTGTTCCACCACATCCCAAAGATGCTCTATTGGGTTGAGATCTGGTGACTGTGGGGCCATTTTAGTCCAGTGAACTCACTGTCATGTTCAAGAAACCAATTTGAAATGATTGGAGCTTTGTGACGTGCATTATCCTGCTGGAAGTAGCCATCAGAGGATGGGGACATGGTGGTCATAAAGGGATGGACATGGTCAGAAACAATGCTCAGGTAGGCCGTGGCATTTAAACGATGCCCAATTGGCACTAAGGGGCCTAAAGTGTGCCAAGAAAACATCCCCCACACCATTACACCACCACCACCAGCCTGCACAGTGGTAACAAGGCATGATGGATCCATGTTCTCATTCTGTTTACGCCAAATTCTGACTCTACCATCTGAATGTCTCAGCAGAAATCGAGACTCATCAGACCAGGCAACATTTTTCCAGTCTTCAACTGTCCAATTTTGGTGAGCTTGTGCAAATTGTAGCCTCTTTTTCCTATTTGTAGTGGAGATAAGTGGTACCCGGTGGGGTCTTCTGCTGTTGTAGCCCATCCGCCTCAAGGTTGTGCGTGTTGTGGCTTCACAAATGCTTTGCTGCAGACCTCGGTTGTAACGAGTGGTTATTTCAGTCAAAGTTGCTCTTCTATCAGCTTGAATCAGTCGGCCCATTCTCCTCTGACCTCTAGCATCAACAAGGCATTTTCTCCCACAGGACTGCCGCATACTGGATGTTTTTCCCTTTTCACACCATTCTTTGTAAACCCTAGAAATGGTTGTGAGTGAAAATCCCAGTAACTGAGCAGATTGTGAAATACTCAGACCGGCCCGTCTGGCACCAACAACCATGCCACGCTCAAAATTGCTTAAATCACCTTTCTTTCCCATTCTGACATTCAGTTTGGAGTTCAGGAGATTGTCTTGACCAGGACCACACCCCTAAATGCATTGAAGCAACTGCCATGTGATTGGTTGATTAGATAATTGCATTAATGAGAAATTTAACAGGTGTTCCTAATAATCCTTTAGGTGAGTGTATATTTTAAATCAAACCATTTATCCATTATATCTTGATCATACCCATTCATCACAACTAACCATTCATTCACCAAACCTAAATCACCCCTCATATCACCCAGCCTTATAACACATCTAACCATCCATCACATCTAACCATCAACATATCATATCTAACCATCCATTACATCTAATAGGGCTGTAACGATTTGACCAAAAATAAAAACCTCGATTAATTGAACATTTGACCTCGATTACGATTAATGAACGATTCTTTTGCTTCTCTTTTTTTTTTGCCCTCACAAGTTTTCTGAGTAAGTTCCTGATAAGGTTTGTACTGTAAATATTTTCTACTATTAAAGGTGGATTTTTTTTTTCTAATGAAAAAGTGCATTTCTTTGTGATTTTAAAATAGTACTTGAAGGAAACGGTTCACTTTCAGCAGTTATTGTCTATGGAGCAGATTTCTGCTTGTTGTACATCAGATACAGATAAATGAACACTGTAGGCCTACATTACATTTATTTGAATGCATTAATGAGAGAGTGATTGTGTGTGTGAATTACTCTTCCTGGCCCTCATTTATCAATCTTGCGTAGAAACGGGCGTATATGTTGCCGTAAGATAATGCTTACACTCCTCTCACCGCCTGATTTATGAAGCTGTGCGCACCTCTGAAATCCAGGCGTACGCAAAACCTGCCCTTGATAAATGCCGTGGCTGAAAACGATCGTCATTAGATTAACACGCCCCTATATATTCAAGTCTCTGCCTCCCCCACGCCCTCATTTTACGCCATGGACACTCGGAAGACGGCAATGAAGCGAAACTTCTCTGACGTGGAGATCGAGACCATCACCAGGGAAGTGGAAAAAAAACTAAATTGTTTTATTTGGGAGTTTAAAGAGTGGGATTAAAGGCGCCCACAAAAAGGTGTACGGTGGAAATCCAGTTTAAATAGCTTTTTGGATGAGAAATTACCTATCACAATTAATTATTTTACAGCACGTGTTTTGAAATAATATGCATTTAATTTCGTATCACATCACATGTATTGGGGTGTACAATAGTGATGATGATGTGATGTGGAGTACCATTCATTCACATTAATAT
Organism: Gobio occitaniae; assembly: GCA_033150135.1. Taxonomy (NCBI): domain Eukaryota; kingdom Metazoa; phylum Chordata; class Actinopteri; order Cypriniformes; family Gobionidae; genus Gobio; species Gobio occitaniae. The sequence goes on along the minus strand of JARQWZ010004901.1, from coordinate 73,427 downwards.
AATTGCATGACAATTTGTTAGATTCTTATTATTATTATGATTTGTATTATTAATGACGCTTATTGTTATTTAGAAGAAGAATTTCGTTATTATTATTATTTATTTTATAATTATTTAAAAGAAGAAGAATGTCATTTTTATTATTTTGTCAGTCTGAATTATGTTCAGTCCCAGTCCGTGCGCAGCTGCCGGGCCTAACCAACGTCAGGTAAAGCGCACAGGCTCGCAACTGGAGGAATACATATCAAATGCTTTGGTAAAGTCACACAAATTAAACATTGAAGTCCATGTTGCACAAAAATAAACACTTAAGTTTATAATTACTTCCCTATTCGCACGGGATGTGGGGAGCTCTGGTGATTTGTAATAATTGCAAAGAATGTCTGTGATCTTAATCCCGTGCAAATCGGCCATGTCTGTAATATGTAGGCCTAAAGTAAAAATTCCCCCGCAAATGACCTACCATATTTCGCCGAACACCGAGGTCCTGTGATAATATTAGTCCTGTGCGAATCGGCATCTATTTGGCAGGGATTAGGCGGATCGTATATAATTTTTGCAAGGTTTTTGTGTCCTGTGCGCATTTCTATCTTTATCTTTCACGAAGAATGAAGCTAGACTGCATATGTGCACCGTTATGAATTCATGAGTGGCCGCGCGGATTATAGGCTACTACTTTCACTTTAGAATGAGCACAATTTGGGAGTAATTGCTTGAATGGTGTGTTTAATATTATTCTTAATGAAAAACACAAAAACAGAACAGTACAATGACAACTCGCTTAAATGGGCACTTTTACATTAGCTTTGAAACTGAATCTTCCGTCGTATATTGTTATTATACGAAATTATTTGTATTAGGCTACTAAAACAATCAAAATGATATCGATACGACTGTTTATAATTTCATACAGCTATATAACGAAAAAACATTTTCAAGTAACATCATATCCGGGAGATAAGTCAGTAAATTCGAGTAAAATCACAGTTTATCCCGTGCGAATGCGCCACGCAAAATTTAGATGTGGGGGAGTAATTTCTAAATCACACGAGGTCCCCAGATAATACTTATCCCGTGCGAATAGGGCTTTATTTGTTGTTGTTGTTGTTACAGTGGGTCATAATATAGCATATCTTTGTCAGTGCGTTTTGTGGTGTTAGGAATTGTTTTTCTGCGCATTTTCGCACTAACTCAAAACGTGCATACACCACCTCCTGAGCTGGTGTAGGATTTGAGCGTGCCGTACGCCAACGTCCATATTGATAAATCTCAAAGTCACCGTGGTTTTGGGTGTACGCCAGGTGTACGCTGGAAAATTGGTGTACGCAAGATTGATAAATGAGGGCCCCTGTCTCTATTCATTATTAAGCTGTGGTTTGTACTTACTTCAAAAGGTATTAAAATAACGGTTGAGTTTCTAAGCTACTTTAGTGACAGCGTTGATCCTGCGTTTCTGTGCTCCTCTGCGCGCGATTTTCACGTGATGTGCGAGCTTCTGTCTGAGTGTTCGTTTGTCACAATAAATCAGGCATTAGTTCAACATAATACACATCTGATGGTCGAAACTCGCTTTAATGTTCAAACTGACAGGGCTTAAACCACATACAAATGACAAGCTTTGCAAGAACGCAGGTGATAGAGGTCTACCTTCAGGGCGTGCGCGTTGTCGCGTTTAAACTAATTTACTTGACAAACTTTACAAGCACGAAAGTGAAAGCGGCTTCGGGGCTTGCACGCGCTGTGTCTCTCTCTCTCTCTCTCTGTGTGTGTGTGTGTGTGTCAGTGCGTAGGCTATAAGAACAGCAATTAACTGACCTGTATAAACTGTGTAAAACATGCAATTACTATAGTGATTCTGGGCATCTATAAACACAGATAACTGCTCCTGCATCTCTCTGTGTGCCTGCAAACTGCACTTGATGTGACTGACGGGGCGGAGTCACGTGAAAACCGAAATAACCGACATGGGAAAAATATGTCGGTTAGAGGTTCTGAATGTCGGTTTCGGTTATTTTTCGATGAATCGTACAGCCCTAACATCTAACCTCACGAATCACATTTAACATCATCTAACCATCTTCCATCACATCTAATATCATTCATCACATGTAACCATCCATCCCTCACATCTAGGGATAGCGCGATGACAAAGAGCACTTGCGGTTTCTCGTTCATCTTTAATATTAGGCATTTTATGTACTGGTTCCATTTATATTTAGACATTTCCTTCCAAAATGTGAATGAGTGTGAATGCGGCTAACCTAACCCATTTATCAAATCCACCAACCCATTCATCATATCTAACTACCCAATCAATCACATCTAGCCATCCATCTTCTTTCTCTCAGGTTTCACGTTTATACCTGTAACTGCGGACGAGTTTGTCAGCGTGAGGTTCGATCAGCAGCGAGCGCAGGACATTTTCTACGCAGGCGGTGATATACTTCTCTGGGATGCCCCTCAGTCTGGCATACATGCTTAGTGTTTCCCGACCCGTCATGTGATCCAGCACCGCGTCAAACTGGGGACAGTAGCCGATCCTCTGTTGCACCTGAAGCCAAGTCATATTTAACACTGTGAATATACCATTGCCAACTATGAACAAAAATGTTAAAATATCAGTGTTCAGGAAGTGAATCTTTTATATGAAGATAACAAATTGCTCAACCTTTTTCACATCTCGGAGGATGCTGTAGCCGTCAATAAAGGCATCCCCTGAAGTTACGCTTTCATCTCCCGTCAGCATTTTGAATGTCGTAGTCTTCCCTGCTCCATTAAATCCCAGCAAACCAAAGCATTCGCCCTTCCCAACGGCCAGGGACAAGCGGTCCACTGCTAAAAGCGTCGGCCCACCTGAATATACCTAGTGAGGCAAAAGAGGAAAAAGGGACAAAAACAGTAAACTACAGTGGCAAGATAAAATATGTGAACCGCTTGCAGAATCTGTGAATAATTTTAACTAAATAAAAGCGTTATTTTTTATTTAGTACTGTCCTGAATAAGATATTTTACTTTTTTTTTTTACATATAGTCACAAAAATAGCTGAATTTATTAAAATAACCCATTCAAAGGTTTCTGAACCATTGATTCTCAGTGCTGTGTGTCGTTCCCTGGATGATCCACGGCTGTGTGTGTGTGTTGTGATGGTTGTTCTTGAGTCCCATGTTTGTCCTGAGCAGTTAAACTGCCCAATGCTCTTCAGAAAAATCCTCTTCACTCTTCAGTTTTCCAGCATCTTTTGCACATTTGATCCCTCTCCAGCAGGGACTGTATGATTTTGAGATCCATCTTTTCACATTGAGGACGATTGAGGGACTCAAACACAACTATTAAAAAAGATTCAAACATTCACTGATGCTCCAGAAGGAAACACAACGCATTAAGAGCCGGGGGTGAAAACTTTCGAGCAGGATGAAGATGTCCAAACGTGTCTTATTTTGTTTAAATATCTTATTTTCTTCATTTAGTACTGCCCTTCAGAAGCAACAGAAGATACTTGCATGTTTCCCAGAAGACAAATTGAGTACAATTTACCTTGATCTTGATTCAATACGTTTTCACCCCCATCTCTTAATGCGTTGTGTTTCCTTCTGGAGCATCAGTGAATGTTTGAATCTTTTTTAGTAGTTGTGTTTGAGTCCCTCAATCGTCCTCAGTGTGAAAAGATGGATCTCAAAATCATACAGTCCCTGATGGAGAGGGTTCAAATGTGCAAAAGAGGCTGGAAAACTGAAGAATGTGCAGGACCTGGAGGATTTTTCTGAAGAACATTGGGCAGTTTAACTGCTCAAGACAAACAAGAGACTCGTGAACAACCATCACAACACACACACACACACACACACACACAGCCGTGGATCATCCAGGGAACGACACACAGCACTGAGAATCAATGGTTCATAAACTTTTGAACAGGGTTATTTTAATAAATTCTGTGATTTTTTTTGTCTTGTAGTAAAAAGTAAAATATCTTATTCAGGACAGCACTAAATAAAAAATAACACATTTTGTATGACCTCTTTTATTTAGTTAAAATTATTCACATTTTCACAGATTCTGCAAGCAGTTCACATATTTTTTCCTGCCACTGTAAATAATAGATGTTTTCAGGGCAATTATATGTTTTTTGAAAATATGCAAACCCATACATCACTTACTGTTTAGCATATTTGACAGCAACTTGAGTATTTCTGGAGAATGTCTGGATCGCGGGGCACAACCTAACGCGGGTTTAGTTGTAACACGCATGTTTTAACCCTTTCCACACATGCCAGAACGATGAAACTTAGTGTATTTACTAGTTGCCGTATCAACGTTATTTAGAGAAAAAATAGCGCCAAAATTAAAAAACTCTGGAAGATATTACAGAACATGTATTTAACCATAGCAAAATTACATTTCTTACTGAAGTTTAGTTTTCATCTCTGTTTTTTGTGTTTATTTAAAATAAGACAAAACCGATATTATTGTAATCTTACATCTGTTATTTAACAGTTGAGTTTGTTCTTTAATGCTGATCTTACAGCAGAAGACACGAGCCAAGATTTAAATCCCAGTTGTGCAGATGAGGTGCGTTGCAATGAGCCCCTATTAGAAATATGCCATTATATTATATACTTTTATGAATTCTTTTGAGAAACCATGAGAAAAGGGTGAATAATGACAGAGTTAATGTTCAGAAATTATTAATTATTATTATGTTTTGAACTATATGCTGTATAGCTGTATTTAGCGATGTGTTTGTTGTCAAACTCAAAAATGACTATATTTTTAATGATTAAAAAATGGCATTATTTTATTTAAAAAAAGTTAATAATTGTATTTTGTTGACAAAATATTATAGTTTGTCTTGGATATTTTTTTGATTATAACAGGTAACATTTTAAGCTGTCATTTGGTCATGTTACCCATGTGTGCCCCACCACATGTTACAATGTACCCCGCCTATGGGGCATGTTGTCACATTTCACTTCCATTCTTTCGGGGTAAATCAAGAAAAAAGTATACACTGTATTAATGAAACAAAACCACATAATTGTACTAGACATGTGTGCAATTAATGTGGGAAACAATAAATACTCTGAACCCCAAGTGGATTTACACAAACTGAGAAAGTCAAAAAGCGTTAGGTTGTGCCCCGCTCTCCCCTACACCAATATTTCATTTAATGGCTTCTGTGAGGCTTCCTTTGAATACGACAACAGCTAATTTTGGCAAAGTCTGGACAAATTTGTCAGAAAGCCAAGCGAGACCTTAGGCCAAATTATACCCAAGCGCTTTCGAGATTAATGGATTTCCAGCGTGTTTTATACACTTTGGCCAATAGGTGGCGGCAGCTCCATCCAACTGGTTTTGTCCACATGTTGATTGAGATTAAAGGGGTCATAGAATGACATTTTTGTACAAGTTAATATGATTCTTTAGTGTCTAAATGAAAAGTTTGTAATATACTTTAATTAAAAATTCTCATTAGTATTGTAAGAAAACACTCAATTTACCTGGTCAAAACCAGCTTAGTTTTCAGCAAGTCATTTCAGTGTATGTGACTTTAAATGATAATGAGCTTTGCTCACCCCGCCCCCTCTGCTCTGTGGGGCGTTCGGTTCGACCCGACACAACACCACAACACACGTGGAGTGTTGCCTGGACAACATTTGAGGGTATATTTTCGAGAAATAATGGCAACGGGAGTCTCTGAGGACACATCTGAGCAACCTTATCATTTGAACCGGAGTCGGACCAGGAACAAGATGACGAACGTTTCTGAATGGTTGGTTAACGTAATGTCTCTTTGATCTATCTTTGTACTGGCAGAGTAGCGTAGTCGCTATGTGTTTACTGATGTGTTAGTTCATTGACAGATTGATGTTATGTTATAAGATTTTTTTTTTTTTACATTACTTCTTAATCAGTAACAGACACCGTTATAAACCATGTACAAAAGTAAGCTTAGTGTAGTGTTACCACGTTAACTTTATCACCCGAGTAACTTACAGTTTGTAATAACAAACATAACGCGTTGTTCATTATAAACGTGGGATTATGAATTATATTGAGAACGTCATTCACAGAAAGCATGCCGTAATGTAACTTACCCTGTAAACTTTAGCCTCATTCATCGTGAAGCGTGCAAGCGATTTGCAAAGATTAATATAAAGGTTAATAAAACGTTACACTCACATCTTCCTCCTGAGGTGCAGCAGGAACACGATCCTTTTTTCAAGAGCAGCTTATTAGCAAAACCTGCTTTATACTGACGCTCGTTTATAAAGCAGTCTGCTGAGAAATGATTCGCGCAAACATTGACGTTGATCGGGGGGAATATTCCCTTCTAAAACAAAACTCAGCAGCCACTGGGTCTTCAGCGGTTCGGATTTAGGAACATCAAAATGACTGCCGTGTTCGTTATTACACCCAACAACACAACACCACAATCGCTTAGACGCCATTCTGCTCCAGAGTATCAACAATGGCGGACTGATGACAGCTCGCTCAGGGCGGGTCTGTGTTGAAACGCTGCTGTCAATCAACAATCTTAGGAGGGGCGTACACCGTGTAACGTCACACGGTCAGACGGCTCGATTTGAGACAGGGGAAAATATATAAGGAGATTTTAAAAAAACACTGGATGTATTTTTATCATTATAGGATGGTTGTGTACAGGCACTGCCAACACACATTTCCGTATAATCAACTTGTAAAAGTGCATGTACCATTCTATGACCCCTTTAAAGCATTGCAAAAATACGTTCTCACCGATTCTTTAGGAGCATGGCGGGAAAATATAGACCAGTGGAAATTGACACATTGTGGTACACACAGTACATTCACATACATGTGACAGCATACCTTGCTGAGCTCCTGTAGAATGAGCGGGCTGCCCACCATGGACTCAACCACTGGCTGGCACTCCACAACTCTCTTCCTCTCCTCGGCAACATCTCTGTCCTCGGGTAGAAGAGCTTCTTCTGCCAACAGCAGAGCCTGACAAAAACACACACCTGTGAGTGTGACTGATAGCGACCCAATAATATGGCAGCACGTGCCCTATCTTTCCCTCCTCTCCCACCTTCTTGCGTCTCCTGAAGAGGTTGAGGAGCGTGCGGATGCACCGGAGCTCGACGAGGAAGACCAGGGCGATGAAGACGACGCCCTGCAGGGACATGGCCACCAGGAAGCGGCCCACTCCGGGCTCGTCCATGGAAAAGTAGTTCAATTGATACGTGATGTCTGCAGAAGAGCAGCAATGAGAATGACAGCACAGGCCCAGCAGCGGATAATGCTAATCGCTCATGCTAGCACTGCTCCTCGACGACATGATAGCATCGCAGGTAATGGGAGAGATTTTGATAAGATTCAAAAGGTTTACCAACTTAAAATCAAATAAATCAGGGTTTTCAATCTTGCAGCTCGTCAAGACAACGGACACGGCAGGTGATTTAGAAACACACATCAAATCCAACATGACAGGAAAATATTACATGTTTACATATCTAACCATCCATCTATCAATCCTTCATATCTAACCATCCATCTATCAATCCTTCATATCTAACCATCCATCTATCAATCCTTCATATCTAACCATCCATCTATCAATCCTTCATATCTAACCATCCATCTATCAATCCTTCATATCTAACCATCCATCCATCCATCATATCTAACAACCATCCATCCATCCTTCATATGTAACAACCATCTATCTATCTATCCATCCATCCTTCATATATAATAACCATCCATCCATCATATCTAACAACCATCAATCCATCCTTCATATGTAACAACCATCTATCTATCCATCCATCCATCATATCTAACAACCATCAATCCATCCTTCATATGTAACAACCATCTATCTATCCATCCATCCTTCATATCTAACAACCATCCACCCATCCATCATATCTAACCATCCATCAATCCTTCATATCTAACAACCATCCATCCATCCTTCATATATAACATCCATCCATCCATCCATCATATCTAACAACCATCCATCCATCCTTCATATATAACATCCATCCATCCATCCATCATATCTAACAACCATCCATCCATCCTTCATATATAATAACCATCCATCCATCCATATCTAACAACCATCCAACCATCCTTCATATGTAACAACCATCTATCTATCCATCCATCCATCATATCTAACAACCATCCATCCTTCATATCTAACAACCATCCACCCATCCATCATATCTAACCATCCATCCATCCTTTATATCTAACATCTATCCATCCATCCATCATATCTAACAACCATCCATCCTTCATATCTAACAACCATCCACCCATCCATCATATCTAACCATCCATCAGTCCTTCATATCTAACCATCCATCCATCATATCTTACCATCCATCCATCCTTTATATCTAACAACCATCCATCCATCCTTCATATCTAACAACCATCCATCCATCCATGCATCCATCCATCATATCTAACTATCCATCAATCCTTCATATCTAACAGCATCCATCCATCATATCTAACCATCCATCCATCCTTTATATCTAACAGTCACCCATCCATCAATCCTTCATATCTAACCATCCATCCATCCTTCATATCTAACAACCATCCATCCATCCATGCATCCATCCATCATATCTAACTATCCATCAATCCTTCATATCTAACAGTCACCCATCCATCAATCCTTCATATCTAACCATCCATCAATCCTTCATATCTAACAACCATCCATCATATCTAACCAACCAACCATCCATCATATTTAACTGTCCATCCATCCATCCATCCATCCATCCATCAATCAATCAAATCTAACCATCCATCCATCATATGCAACCATCCATCCATCATATTTAACATCCATCCATCATGTCTAGCATCCATCCATCAATCAATCATAACTAACCATCCATCCATCATATCGAACATCCATATATCATATCTAACATCCATCCATTATATCTAACCATCCATCAATCCTTCAAATCTAACAACCATCCATCCATCCATTCATCCATCATATCTAACATCCATTCATCATATCTAACCATCCATCAATCCTTCAAATCTAACATCCATCCATCCATCCATCCATCCATCCAACATATCTAACTATCCATCCATCCATCCATCCATCCATCCATCCAACATATCTAACTATCCATCCATCCATCCATCCATCCATCCATCCATCCATCCATCCATCAATCATATCTAACCATCCATCCATCCATCATATCCAACCATCCATTTATCTTATCCATCTATCATATCCATCCATCCATCATATCTAACATCCATCCATCCATCCATCCATCCATCCAACATATCTAACTATCCATCCATCCATCCATCCATCCATCCATCCAACATATCTAACTATCCATCCATCCATCCATCCATCCATCCATCCATCAATCATATCTAACCATCCATCCATCCATCATATCCAACCATCCATTTATCTTATCCATCTATCATATCCATCCATCCATCATATCTAACATCCATCCATCCATCCATCCATCATATCTAACCATTCATCCATCCATCTATTATATGCAACCATAACCCATCATATCTAACCATCTATTTATCATATCCAACCATTACCTAGAGCAACGTCAGAAACAGAATCAATCACTCACTGAGGTCCTTGCAGATGAACTCAGCAATGAAGCTGGAGGTGCAGAAGTTGATGATCTCGTAGTTCTGGTAGAAATTGCTGAAGGACATGCCCAGGCAGTAATTAGGGAAGATCAGGAAGACTTTATCCAGGATATAGGAGAGGTCTTGCAGCTTCAGGTCTGGACCACAAGAATATGAGGTGTGTGAATACAAGTTCTGAAAAGCATTCTGTGCGCACAAGTGTGGACATGCGTTTCTCACCAGGTATGGTCATAATGGTGACCGCGAGGAAGGTGGCGGTGCCGCTGATGATGTTGAAGATGGTGAGGCGAGTGTAGGCTGTGGCTGCTGTGGAGAACAGGAAGCTGAGAAGGTACATGAGGGGAATCACCGCCCAGCCATACAGAAGCAGCAACAGTAGAACATCCACCAGGTGGTTTTCGGCCACGAACGCTTTTACTGAAAACACTCGGAAGACCACCTGAGGAAAAAAAAAAACGTGTCAAGAATGGCGAACTTAGTTAAACATAAGACATAGACGGCATAATTGAGAACCTGTTCTAATTCAATCCCAGAATAGGATGATGCTCAGTTCTGTTAACGGTACTTGGACATTCTTCCACAGGCTATAATTTAGTCCCTCACAGGCTCGTTTTCAATGCCGTCTGCTGGGACTAAGGTCTATTAAGTCCTAGACTAGTGGGTCTCTGACTAAACAAGGCTGCTCATTTTTAAACTTTTTTATTTGCAGAAACTAGGAGTGGAAAAAATTGAATTTAACTTTTAAATATTTATATAAATATAAATTATATTAAAAGGATAGTTCACCCAAAAATGAAAATTAGCCCATAATTTACTCACCCTCAAGTCATCCTAGGTGTATATGACATTCTTCTTTCAGACCAATAACATCTGAGTTATATTACAAAAGTCCAGGCTAATCCAAGCATTAGAATTTGATTAATAGTTGCTCTGTTTTTGAAGTCCATAAAAAATGCATCTGTCCGTCATATAACTGCTCCACGCGGCTCTGGGGTGTTAATAAAGGCCTTCTGAAGCGAATCGACGCGTTTGTGTAAGAAAAATATTCAAATTTAAAACTTTATCAAGTTATCTTTAAGCCGACCGCCTTCCGTGGAAAAGTTTTGAATGTTGAAAGTGAAACTCAAGATGCGTACGAGCCGTCATGACGAGCAGACCTGGTCGCGTTAGTCTTTCGATCGGCAGGGGCACTTTCAACAATTTTTCCATAAATTGAACACGGAAGGCGGTCGGCCGAGAGTTTACTTGATAAAGTTTTAAATATGGATATTTTTCTTACACAAACGCATCGATTCGCTTCAGAAGGCCTTTATTAACACTCCAGAGCCGCGTGGAGCAGTTATATGATGGGCAGATGCACTTTTTATGGACTTCAAAAACTATGAATTAAATTCTAATGCTTGGATTAGCCTGGACTTGTAATGTAACTCCAATTTTATTCATCTGAAAGAAGAATGTCATATACACCTAGGATGACTTGAGGGTAAATGATGGGTTAATTTTTATTTTTGGGTGAACTATCCCTTTAATAACAATATTTACTTAAAATAATGAAATAAAACTATTATAAATAATTCAAAACTGACTGAAAAATATTTTTTTTCACTAATTTCTTAGAAATTTCTACCCAATAAAATATATATTGTCCATAAAAATGTCTTTTACTTTTAATGCTTTTCCAGGTCTTGAAATAAAAATGAGGGAATTAATTGAAATAAGAAATATGATATGACAAAGTGTGATTTGAAATACACTTAAAAAGCTAAAATGCAGCTGTTTTAAGGCCCGTTCACAACGGGACGATTTTCGCGCGCGTTTATCGCAACGTTTAACGCCTCGTGACTAAACAAAGGGCGCCAATGTGAGTGTGCACACGGCGCGCAAAACGGCAGGCATAAAAGCGTCATTTTAAAAAAACGTCTCGGGTTGTTTTTTTGTTTTTTTTTGACGCGGCACGTTAAAAACTGGCCGACCAATGAGATCAGCACTTTTGTTCACGTGCCTGGAGCTGCTGAAGTTACGTGTATATGGTTTTGGCAGAACATAAATACTGTCTCTCTTCTTCTTCTGTGTGACAAGCGAGTGTCAGAAGCATAAAGTGGTGCAGCACCACCTTGTGTAACGGGAGCGCCATCTACTGAATGTGCACATTCACTCGGCACATCGCCAGTGAAAATCGCTTGGGTGTGAACACAAAGACGCACCGAAAAACATCACGAAAAAAACGCTGGCGATAAACGCGCACCATATTCGTCCCAGTGTGTACAGGCCTTTAGTGTACTTCAAATCACATTTTGTCTTATTTTAAACCATAGACGCGATTGCATTGGCTTCCGCTGAAGTAACTGAAGCCTCCGGAGGTCCGAATATGGCGCAGATTTGGGACAGAGTCTGCGCAGTAGCGACCTCAGGACCGAAGTGTGTGCAGTAGAGAGCAGGAAGTTGAGCTGCGATATCAAAAGCCCATCAAACAATTCATTATGTTGGTGTGAAATCAACAGTTATGGAAATGTAGAAATTAAAGATAAAGCTCCAATCTCCTCCCGAAAATCCAGAAAAAAGTCTGTTAGTGCCTCAGTGACGGCTTCACTCAGAGAAGCTGTCAATCATGACGTCACACCCCCTGTTTTTATAGCATCAAATACAGTGAGGAAAATAAGTATTTGAACACCCTGCTATTTTGCAAGTTGTCCCACTTAGAAATCATGGAGGGGTCTGAAATTGTCATCGTAGGTGCATGTCCACTGTGAGAGACATAATCTAAAAATAAATCCAGAAATCATAATGTATGATTTTTTTACTATTTATTTGTATGATACAGCTGCAAATAAGTATTTGAGCACCTGAGAAAATCAATGTTAATATTTGGTACAGTAGCCTTTGTTTGCAATTACAGAGCTCAAACGTTTCCTGTAGTTTTTCACCAGGTTTGCACTGCAGGAGGGATTTTGGCCCACTCCTCCACACAGATCTTCTCTAGATCAGTCAGGTTTCTGGCCTGTCGCTGAGAAACACGGAGTTTGAGCTCCCTCCAAAGATTCTCTATTAGGTTTAGGTCTGGAGACTGGCTAGGCCACGCCAGAACCTTGATATGCTTCTTACAGAGCCACTCCTTGGTTCTCCTGGCTGTGTGCTTCGGGTCATTGTCATGTTGGAAGACCCAGCCTAAGGGACTACTAAGGGAAGGAGGTTGTTCCCCAAAATCTCGCAATACATGGCCCCGGTCATCCTCTCCTTAATACAGTGCAGTCGCCCTGTCCCATGTGCAGAAAAACACCCCCAAAGCATGATGCTACCACCCCCATGCTTCACAGTAGGGATGGTGCTCTTGGGATGGTACTCATCATTCTTCTTCCTCCAAACACGTTTAGTGGAATTATGACCAAAAAGTTCTATTTTGGTCTCATCTGACCACATGACTTTCTCCCATGACTCCTCTGGATCATCCAAATGGTCATTGGCAATCTTAAGACGGGCCTGGACATGTGCTGGTTTAAGCAGGGGAACCTTCCGTGCCATGCATGATTTCAAACCATGACGTCTTAGTGTATTACCAACAGTAACCTTGGAAACGGTGGTCCCAGCTCTTTTCAGGTCATTGACCAGCTCCTCCCGTGTAGTTCTGGGCTGATTTTTCACCTTTCTTAGGATCATTGAGACCCCACGAGGTGAGATCTTGCATGGAGCCCCAGTCCGAGGGAGATTGACAGTCATGTTTAGCTTCTTCCATTTTCTAATGATTGCTCCAACAGTGGACCTTTTTTCCCCGTAGCCCTTTCCAGCCTTGTGGAGGTGTACAATTTTGTCCCTAGTGTCTTTGGACAGCTCTTTGGTCTTGGCCATGTAAGTAGTTAGATTCTTACTGATTGTATGGGGTGGACAGGTGTCTTTATGCAGCTAAACTACCTCAAACAGGTGCATCTAATTTAGGATAATACATGGAGTGGAGGTGGACATTTTAAAGGCAGACTAACAGGTCTCTGAGGGTCAGAATTCTAGCTGATAGACAGGTGGTCAAATACTTATTTGCAGCTGCATCATACAAATAAATAGTTAAAAAATCATACATTGTGATTTCTGGATTTTTTTTTTTAGATTATGTCTCTCACAGTGGACATGCACCTATGATGACAATTTCAGACCCCTCCATGATTTCTAATTTGGAGAACTTGCAAAATAGCAGGGTGTTCAAATACTTATTTTCCTCACTGTAACTAACTAAAACTAAACTTATTTAAAAAACGAACACTTGAAATGAAATAATCGTGATAAAAACTGCCTAAAATGACAGAAACCATCTTTGGGGAAAAATTATTTGAAGTGTAATTTGATTGTTTAGTTTGTCTCACGTCCATTAGAAAACATGGAGGGGCGGGGGTTATGAGCTATACTGGGACCGGCCACCTGATGGCGATCGAGGCGCTTCGGCTTCAGTTTCTGAGAGGAGTGCTGCAGGCTAGTTTTAAACCAGTTTGAGCCATCTTGCATCGCCCTTGCAACTGTGATGAGGCCCCCATATTAAGAACTACTGTCCTAGACAGAGCGCTCATACTGACCAGCATGAGCAGGCAGGGCAGCAGGAAGTTGATGAGGTCCCACAGCAGGGCGGAGAACCAGAAGTTGGAGAGGTAGACCCCGCTGACCTGCTGCAAATGCTTGGACTTCACCGATCGCTCAGAGACGAGGAGCAGGGCAAAGGTGCTGGCTAATGACGCCATGCCGTACATGAGGTTTATGGCGATGGCGAAGCCTGTCTGACCCCTGTAGAGACAAAAATGGGAGATCGATGAAACCACAGCTAAATGTCCCAAGTTAACTCAGGGTTTATGGTGTGTTCAAATTGCGATATAGACTAGTGTCTGTGAATGTTAAAACCGCAAAAAGACTATTTAAATATGAAGTTTGCATGTTATGTGTGTTTCGTCAACATATTTGTCTACTACACATACTTCTTAACACTAGAACCACCACTGGGTAAAATCTTCCCATGGCTGTTTTTCAAATGTACAGAACAGATTTTCAATAAAATATCCCAGACTCCCAGTCATTGGCTTTTACTAAAATTGTGTTATTTACAATCCCCTGTTGTTAAAAATTATTTACATAAAACTTGAAAAAAAAAAAAAAAAAACGGCATTTATACCTGCTATTGCACTTCTGGTTAGACCTAAACTGCATTTCGTTGCCTTGTACTTGTACTTGTGTAATGACAATAAAGTTGAATCTAATCTAATCTAATCTATAAGCGACAACGGGTCAAATGTACCCCTATATAATTCCTTTATATTCGCGCTGTATTTGAGCAACATGTTGGCTTACTGTAAACAGTCACACAAAGCACAATCAAATGAAGATGTTTTAGCCCATTTATAAATGTTCAAACTTTGGATTAATTATAAACTTTTGCTTTACATTTTTTATCGTGTATTGTTTGCTACTGTGTTGCTATTTATTCAAGTCAGCACGTTTCCTGAAAAACAATATTTTCGATCTATGATGTAATGAATAAAACAATTGTCATGATATTGGTGGTGTTCTCCTATTCAAGTGATAAATGATATAACTAAAAAATTTAATAATTAATTAGGTGAAAATGTGCGCTTGAATTTGTCGTTGCACATGTACATGCATTGTATGTCATCCTTTGTAATAAATCCTATGCAGCGCGGTGTATTATCATTGCTCTTTATTGTCTATTTAGGGTATTTTAGTAATTTAAAGGGATAGTTCACCAAAAACGAAATGTTTAAGTCTATCTGCTTACCCCCAGGGCATCCAAGATGTAGGTGTCTTTGTTTCTTCAGTAGAACACAAATTAAGATTTTTAACTCTAACCGTTGCAGTGTGATAGTCGTATAACGCATGTCAATGGGGATATTTTAGAGTATGAGAGTAAAAACACATAGACATACGAATCCTTATTAAACCCTGCGGGTCGTGGCGACACGATGTCTGAAGACATGAAACCATCGGTTTCTTCGAGAAACCGCACAGTATTTATGTTATTTTTTTACCTCTTATCAGACGAATGTCATCTAGTTTTCCCAGCGCCATAACTTCCGGCGAATAAGGTCAAAATACTGGCACGATCAAAGATATACATACGTAGATGCCTCATTCAACCGATCCGCGCAGGCACTAATGAGGAATCTATGTACATATCTATGATCGCGCCGGTATTTTGCATGTATTTTGACCTTATTCACCGGAAGTGATGGGGTGGGGACGGCTGATGCAGAGCCATAGAAAAAAATGAAAAACATGTTTAAATATGGATATTTTTCTTACACAAACGCGTCGATTCGCTTCAGAAGGCCTTTATTAACACCCCGGAGCCGCGTGGAGCACGTTATTTGACGGACAGATGCATTTTTTATGGTCTTCAAAAACAGAGCAACTATTACTGCTATTATAATGCTTGGATTAGCCTGGACTTTTTTAATATAACTCAGATTTTATTTTTATTTTTATACACCTCGGATGACTTGAGGGTGAGTAAATCATGGGCTAATTTTCATTTTTGGGTGAACTATCCCTTTAAATAACATGGGTTAACTTTATGTAATTAATGACATTTTATTATAATATTACACCACTCAAATATGTATTTATTTCCTTCTGATTCACATTGTAATTGCAGGCTGATTTAGCCTCGATATTCAGCAAAAATTTATTAGTGTAGCCTGCTTAAAATAGCACAAAACAACAGGACAAAAACATAGTTGATGTCTAAAATTAATAATTTCATGATTCTATACAATACTTTGTGAAGACATTGGCATAATACAGTGACATATTAAGTTTTATAGCCGTATCAATACAGTAATAATCTGCATGGGTCAATTTTACCCGCTGGCGGTTTTAGGTACACAGCGACCCCTGGCAGTTATAGTGTTAAAGCAATTAAAATAAAAATAATAATAATAGTACAAATTATTAAAATACAACATGGAATATCATAAACATTTCCGTCCATGTTTTAATTTAAACGGTAACTCTCTGTTTGGCAACACTTGGAAGGATGTTATACATTTTCATTTGATTACATTATAAAGTTTTATGCCTTGGGGTGGCACTGGAGTTTGCATGTTCTCCCTATGGCCCCGTTTCCCCCCCACAGTGCAAACACATGCAGGTTAGGTGGATTGGATATGCCAAATTGTCGTAGGAGTGTGTGTGAGTGTGAATGTGTACCAGCACTCTCAGTGCTAGGTTGTGTCAGGAAGGGCATCCGGCATACAACCTGTGCCAAATCAAATGTGTGTGTGTGGCGGACCCTGCAAATGAGCGGGAATAACTCCAGAAAGATGGAAAGTTATACCTTCATTTGATTTCCACCATTTTTCATAATAAATATGTATTAATAATACAGAATCCAAGAAAATTAAAACATTGTTATTGTTAAAATGTTAACAAGTTAATCAAGTTTTATGAATTTAATTGATTAGACATTCTTTTTGACAATTCATATTTACTTAACCCTCTGGTGCTCTTCGGTCACTTCTGACCGGAAAATTTTCTGTTTTGAAATGTTAAAAATCACAGCTTCAACAGAATGATATGAAACTTGGTGACTTTTCTAGCATTAGGTATGTAAACACACAAAAAAATTGGGGTCATGATTCAAGCATGCTAATTGGTCGTAAAAAAAAAAAAAGTGTGAATGGGATGAAATGAATGGGAAATCTTCAAAAACACAAAAATTAACTGAATATTTGTGTGTACAATCTACAAATCGGCCACAATGCTGAAAAAAAGTACACAGCAGTAAAGGGCTGACACTCTAAAACATCAAGAGTGTGATATTGACACATCCACTCACACACATGCACACTTATACACACACACCTATGAAAAACTGAGCCTATGAACCACATTTAGAATTTTTTTAAATCACAGCTTCATCAGAAAAATATGAAACTTGGTGACTTTTCTAGCATTAGGTATGTGAACACACAAAAAATTGAGTATTTAAAAAAAATACTCCCACTTGTGCTCTTCGGTCAAAAATGACACCATAGGAAATGCAACCCCTAAACGAAGAGCACCAGAGGGTTAAACCATTCAAATGGAATCCAGAAAAAAATTGCAACGCAAACACAGAATTTAGGAAAACATGACATATATAGGGCATATTCCAAAAGCTGATACGTACTCAGAAAGCTGGTTCTGCGCCGTCTCGGACATGTTGCGGGGCATGGGGTAGTTTTCCGTGTGGATGGAGGCGTTGGGTCCTGCTAGTAGCTTGTAGAGAGCGTTGTCAACCAGCATGAGCGCTGTGGCGGAGGTGTGATAGCCCTGGTTGTTGAAGTAGCCGGTGACCTCCGCGTACCTCCTGGATCTGCCTCTGAAAGCCGCGCCCACCACACAGTGCTCGTTGAACGCTCCGCCCTCTCTCATGGCATTATACAGCACGTACTCGGAAAAATCTGAACAGACAAATGTTAGGATGTTAGCAGTGTTCATTTCATTCGTCAACAACCTTTTTTCACTGACGAAAACGAGACGATAACTAAATAAAAACTAGTTTTGGATGACAAAAACTATGACGAAAATCAACTGTCATTTTCGTCAACAAATAAAAACGAGACGGAAAATGTTAGTGAGGGTTGATTAGGGAAGAGATCCAGTCAGAACTGATGTCCTGTGTAACAGATGCGCACATTTGATGTGAATGTGCGGATCTAACCGCTGGAAAACAGGCTCATCCCCAATCCAGCGCTCCAGAGCGGCTCACAATCAATGAATAACACACATTTATGCCAGGCAATTGCTTATGAACTAATGCTGATGAATAATGACAATGTTTACTTTACGATGTTTTATATAGTAATATGTTTTAGACGGTTGTAACAATGCATATTTTATCTCCTGAACTTGAATGAGCTCCTGCAACTGCAACAGAGGCGCAGAAATTTCAAAATAAGAATCCGGTGTATTTCGAGCTTGTTTATAATTAAAAGTCACGCATTATATATTCATTTTTGCTTACACAATAAACTGTATTTCATTTCATTCCCATTTAATTCATAGTCAGGAGGAAAGACCAGTATTTGACACATATTCAATAAAGTATCAGGGTTATAATAGTTCACTAAAACCATTTAAAAAAACTTTTTTACTTGAAATTAAATAAAAAACAAATACACAAACTTATTTGAATCTTTAGCTTAACCTGATATGGCCAGCTAACTAAAACAGAAATACAAAGTTATAAAAACTAGATAGCTGTTTTTAAAAAACAAACAAAAAAGTGAATTGAGCTCTCTTTCGTGTATTTTTAATGTAAAAAACAAAATGCTGTCAAAATGTCAGTTCAAGTGACAGTCCTGCTTAAATGCTTAAAGGGGTGGTTGCATGCGATTTCACTTTTTTAACTTTAGTTAGTGTGTAATGTTGCTGCTTGAGCATAAACAGTATCTGCAAAGTCACAGTGCTGAAAGTTCAATGCAAACGGAGATATTGTCTTTTAAAGTTATGGCAGTTTATTGCCTACAAAAACGGCCGGTTTGGACTACAACAAGCTTCTTCACGGGTTAGTGACATCATAAACACCTGCTATTAACAAACACTGCCCCCGCGAACACACAACAAAGTGGGCGAGGCCACGTCGCCGTCATTACAAAAGAGAGAGAGCTGTTGCAGAACTACAAACTACATTTTGCCATCTAACCAATCTAAGACCATTGCGTTTTTCGGAGGGATGGGCTTCCAGAAGCAGGAAGCAGACGAGCCGTTCAAAGGACAGTGGAGACAGCGGTGTGGAATAATGGAAAAATATAAGAAAAATATGGCGTTTTAAAAAAAAAGAAGTATTAAGACATGTTATACTGCGCGCCATAAACACAACCTTTAATGTATTACAATTAAACTAAACTAAACCTACTGTAGATTTAGTCGACTAAAACTAAAAACAATTCAGGTGACTAAAATATGACTAAAACTAAATGGCATTTTAGTCAAAAGGACTATGACTAAAACTAAATCAAAATTTTCTGTCAAAATGAACACTGGATGTTAGGATGTTGTCATGGTCACGAGTATATTAGGAGCAGTGTTACCTGTGATATTAGTGGCAGGCGTGGCCTTCTGGGAAGGCAGCTGTGCAGCATAGATCTCCGCCAGAGCTGCAGCCAGCGGCCCAGCGTTAGCATCCAGGGCCACGGGCACATGGGTCGGGCCGTACTGCTCCAATGCCAGCCGGAGCGGGGGGGAGCTGTGGCTGCCTGGGATGGTGCGGGCCACCACCAGAGCCACCACGGTGAAAATGAGCGGCACCAGAAACTGAGGCCACAATC
The DNA here is from genome assembly GCA_033150135.1 of Gobio occitaniae. NCBI lineage: Eukaryota > Metazoa > Chordata > Actinopteri > Cypriniformes > Gobionidae > Gobio > Gobio occitaniae. The sequence goes on along the minus strand of JARQWZ010004901.1, from coordinate 53,462 downwards.
ACCTTCCAGTTGCGCCAGCTGTAGAGCGCTCTCTTCAGGAACATGGCGTAGAACTGCTGCATATAGAGCCTGGCCTGAGGATCAACACACACAGAACATTAGAATAAATGAAAAACATTAAAGGCAAAAACCTTTGAAGAGAGAACCGTCTGTCTGTCTGTCTGTCTGTCTGTCTGTCTATCTATCTATCCATTCATCCATCCATCCATCCACCCATCCATCCATCCATCCATCCATCCATCCATCAATTCATCCATTCATACATCCACCCACCCACCCATCCATCCATCCATCCATTCATCCATCCACTATCCATCTACCCATCCATCAATCGTCTATCCATCTCTCCATCCATTCATCCATCCATCGTCTATCCATCGATCCATTCATCCATCATCCTATCCATTCATCCATCCATCAATCCAACCATTCACCCACCACATCCATTCATCCACCACCTACCCATCCATTCATCCATCCATTCCATTCATTCATTCATTCATTCATCCATCCATTGTCCATCTATCCATCCATCGTCTATCCATCTATCCATCCATACATCCATACATCCATTCATCATCCATCCATTCATCCATCCATCCATCCACCCACCCACCCATCCATTCATCCATCCTTCCACCCATCCATTCATCCACCCACCCATCCATTAATCTACCCATCCATTAATTAATTAATTAATTCATCCATCCATTCATCCATCCATCATCTATCCATCCATCCACCCATCCATCCATCGTCTATCCATCTATACATCCATCCATTCATCCATCCATTGTCTATCCATCCATCATCTATCCATTCATTCATCCATCCATCATCTATCCATCCATCCACCCATCCATCCATCCATCCATCCACCCATCCATCCATCCATCCATCCATCCATCCATCCATCCATCCATCCACCCACCCATTCAACAATCCATCCATCCACCCATCCATTCATCCATCCACCCATCCACCCATCCATCCATCCATCCATCCACCCACCCATTCAACCATCCATCCATCCACCCATCCATTCATCCATCCACCCACCCACCCATCCATCCACCCATCCATCCACCCATCCATCCATCCATCCATCCACCCACCCACCCACCCATCCATCCATCCACCCATACACCCCACCCACCCATCCACCCACCCATCCATCCATCCACCCATCCATCCACCCACCCATCCATCCATCCACCCATCCATCCATCCACCCATCCATTCATCCATCCATCCACCCATCCATCCATCCATCCATCCATTAATTAATTCATCCATCCATCCACCCATCCATCCATTAATTAATTCATCCATCCATGCATTAATTCATCCAAATGCATTTTGTCATTTATGGGAAATTTAAGATTATCAATAGATACAAACCAGCTAATCCCTACTGAGATTAGCTGGTTGCAACCCTGTTACCCATGCTATCTTTTTTTCTTTTTTACACGGTTTAAAGCAGCACTAGGTAACTTTTGCTCTTGGGCTCCCCCTACAGTTGGAAACAGTATTGTCCTCTACTACTGTCGTAAACTGTCATCCTGCATCAGGGGGATTGCATTGCACGTGCATTTGTTGCATGACAACTATGATAGCCCCTGAACACTGCAGGAGTTCACATGCAGGTGTTCTGCTTGCATCGCGTGTGAAATGTCTTCATCCCAGGTACAGTGGCATATGTTTCAGCATGTCATATGAATATAATTTCATGGGTTTAATTTTTTTTTAATGATCGCGATGCTCACGTTTACAAGCCAGCGTCATTATAGTAGTCTAGTCTATTGGATACCGTTTACAGAATCTATATGATACTTCAGTTCAATGTTTGAGTGGTAGGTAATAACCATACATCGTCAATATAATATCAAGCTACCATAGATGAATCTTCAAATTTGAAAAATCGATTTGCATTTTAGCTTGAGGCAAGACAAATAAACAAATATCACAGACATGTTAGGGTATTGTAACGAGTAGGAAAATAGTGTGGCCCCTTTAAGAGCGTTCGCCCCGGTTGAGCACCTGCGTTCTGTGTGTGTGTGTGTGTGTGTGTGTGTGTGTGTATGTGTGAACACTGCGCCTCGAGCTCCCATGTGTGCGGATTATTTTCTGTCTTCTGTTGCAAACAATCATTTATTTTTGTTTTGTTGGGTAATGCTGTGGACTGAAGTGAAGTTTGTGCCGGACTGGGGGTTCCGCGGGGAATAAAGTGCGGGCTATTTGATGTCAATCGCCTCCGTGTTTGCATCGACTCCAGTTGCGTTGAGTGAGCTATCTGTATTTTTCACCCGGACACACGCGTTACAGTATCCTAAAATATGATTGTGTACGTCTTATGTATTTACTTGCGAGAATGTAGCCCCTACCAAACTTGTACACGCCGTTTAGACATAGGCTTACATAGGCTAACCCTCGCACGTCCGAATTTAAGGAAGTGGGGGTGATGGTGGAAGTGACGTATATGCCGTAAAGCAGTCGAATTTTGTAGTTCTTTTTTTCTCGGGTTACTACCCGAAACCCGAAGTTTAAAAGTACGATTAAAAACGATACAGACCCCGTCAGGCTATGGCAGACGTGTCATTCAACCTATTGTAAGTCGATGTATCATCACAAGAGTCTTGAAAATATATTATGAAGGTTGAAAAGTTACCTAGTGCTGCTTTAAAATAATTCAACTATTTGATTTGATGTTGATGCTAAAAACAATAACACAAATCAGGGTTCTAAACTATGTAAAAGTATAATAAACTGTATAAAATAGTAACAAAAATAAACCTCCTGAGATGAAAGAACAACATTTTCTGAAGCACCTCCTTGAGCGAACAAATAAAGCAATTATTCTTTATTATTTTCAAGCCTTATTTTTTATATTTGTGAACAAAACGGCTGGAAAACGCACAGTGGGATCTAGAGGTGCCATTTCTCGTCAATGTTAGTTAACAGGATTAACGTCTGTTTAGAAGATTAAAGGGTTAGTTCACCCAAAAATGAAAATTCTGTCATTAATTCCTCACCCTCATGTCGTTCGACACCCGTCACACCTCCGTTCATCTTCAGAACACAAATGAAGATATTTTAGTTGAAATCTGATGGCTCTGAAAGGCCTCCATTGGCTCAATGCACGGTTCACTCTCAAGACCCTTAAAAGGCACTAAAGACGTCGTTACAAAGTCCATCTCACTACAGTGGTTCTACAATAACTTTATAAATCGGCGACAATAGTTTTTGTGCGAAAAACCCCCTAAATAACGACTTATATAGTGATGACGATTTCAAAACACGGCCTCATGAAGCTTCGAAGCGTTATGAATCAGTGAGTCGAATCATGATTCGGATCGCGTGTCAAACCGCCAAACTGCTGAAATTTGGCGATTCAAACTGCTGAATCGACTCAGTGATTCATAACGCTTCGAAGCTTCATGAGGCCGTGTTTTGAAATCGTCATCACTATATAAGTCATTATTTAGGGTTTTTTTTGCGCACAAAAACTATTCTCGCCGCTTCATAAAGTTATTGTAGAACCACTGTAGTGAGATGGACTTTGTAACGACGTCTTTAGTACCTTTTAAGGGTCTTGAGAGTGAACCGTGCCATTGTGCCAATGGAGGCCTTTCAGAGCCATCAGATTTCAACTAAAATATCTTCATTTGTGTTCCGAAGATCAACGGAGGTCTGACGGGTGTCGAACGACATGAGGGTAAGTCATTAATGACAGAATTTTCATTTTTGGGTGAACTATCCCTTTAATATCACCTCATTTACAAAAGCACGAGTTAGCATTGGAAGCGTTACAAACACTGACCCCGGTGTTGAGTTTGATATTGGAGCAGTCCTCGGAGATCATCGTGCCGCTGTCAGTGAAATCCGTCACATCGGTCATGCCGCTGATGCTGCTGGAGTCGTCCATGGTCCAGTCATGTGACCGCCGTTCATGCTGGTACTGCAGAGGCGGAAGCTGGATGGCCTGAATATCAAGACTGGAGTCCACGAGCTTCCCGACCCTGAGAGTTTGAGTGCATAAAAGAGGAAACAAACATGAGGATCTGCATGAAATTGGCCAGCCATTGTATGTGCCTACACAAACACGGTTATATAAAACGTAGAAGGGTTTAGAGAAATGATGCTGAAGAAGAGAAAGCACCGATGTCACCACAACCCTTTCCTACAGCTAATGGCTGTTTAAAGTAGGGGAGGAAGTGCAGGACTGCATTTAAGAAAAATGTTTTCAGGATGAACAAACATGGAGCATTTGTTTAAAAAAAAAACTCCTCTGAATGACACACCAGAGATTTCCGCAGGATGTGTTTTCAGAGGCCTGTAATTTAGTCCTGCAGTTCTCGGTTCCCTGAGTGGTTAAGAAGTCCTGCAAATCAATTTGTTTAAATGGATCAGTTCCTACATCCACTTCAGCGCTAATTTTAAATTGCCAATACGCTCACAGAGACCCGCTCTCATTTTGAAAGCCTTCAGATGTATGTGGCATGATTTCAGAGTGGAAGGTCAGTGTTAAAATCAGGGAACATACGGTTTACAAAATGATTATTTAAATAATTCATTTTCTTCCACATCCGATTCATGTTTACATCTACAGTAGGGCTGCATCTAATGACTATTTTTTTTGCCGATTAATCTAACGATCGTTTTTTCCGATTAGTCGACTAATCTAGCGATTATTTTTCAGATTAGTTGATTAATCTAACGGTTATTTTTCCGGATTCATCTGATGATTCTTTTTTTTTATTGATTATTGTATTTCAAAGACGGTAGTGAATTTGTATATTATTTTAACAAGAAATCAATGAATGATGACAATATTAATTGTATTTCAGGAAGGGTAGTGTACTTAAGCCATTTTATAATGAAATATATGAACACAAGAAGCATTTTAAACATTATGTATAACTCATGATACTATTCATCATAAAATGTATACAGAGTAGGCCTAATTAGGAAAAGTTGTTTACTATAGTAGGTTATTAATTACCGTAGTTGAGTATGATTTACTTATTGATTTGTGTCAATAGTAAACCAAAATGCTCTTGTATTTATCTGCAAAAAGTTCACATACAGGAGCTTTCAGCAGTGTTAATGTATAACTAGTCGTCTATTTTGAAGATATACATGTGCATAAACAACGACTAAAGCTGCCAGAAGTTTTTGCCCAATCTTCAAAAGACACATTTAAATGATTAAAACTAGAGGCATATCTTAACTTTAATGTTACTTTAATCATGTAAACTACCTATATACATCATGTTATGATGCATATGTGTTTGGGACAGAGGGGAACCCGGTCACATTTGCAGCAGATATATGCAGCCCATAATAAATCAAAGCACAAGACGTCCTGGGGTCGGAGAAGAACACCGGAGAACGATATTCGTCTGTATTTGCAATACACACGCCACGGTTCAGCTGCGCGAGACAAACACCGGCAGTGTGAAACCGGCGTTACAGAGCGAACAAAGCACAGTTTTACTCGTCTTCTGTTTAAATTACTCCCACACTTTTGAATGTCGTGGTCTGGCTTTATACGATAAATTATCATTTTCACTATGCACGGGAGCAGAAGCCGCCATTATTCTAGATCTATTCTATTCTAGTACGTAAATAATGTGACGCGCCGACGCATTTCACGGATGTCGACGTATTTTTGTAGTCGACGTCATCGAACGTCATTGGTTCATTGGTTAAAAGAGCAACTTTCTCACGATTTACATATAGTTGGAAACATTTGGGATATTGTAAGTACTCAACTGAACAAAATATGTAACACTGGCCTAGTGGTGTTTGGATATTTTACTGACATTTTTTTACATAGTGCACCTTTAACATTAGTTGTTGTTCAGCTGAAATAAAATATAAATATTAGTTGAACAATTTGAAATGGACTTATAATGCCTTATAATGCCTTAAAAAAAAGAACAACAGATAAAACAGAAAATATACAATTATATAAACCGATTCAAACTATTAATACATTACATACTTGTAAATAAATAATAGTAAAATAACACATGAGAAGAAGCAACTAGGGGGGAAAAATATTATAAGTGTTTGTAACCTGTAATTCAGTGTGGAAAAACAGGATTACAGAATATTATATTTTTATATATTTAAGCTGCTGTCCGTAACTTTTTTTGTGTTCAAGATTTACAAAAATTATATAATGAGAATGTACAACATGAATCCATTTTCCAAACCGTGTTTTTGTCTTACTCTGAATCATTATGGTACTCTTATAATAAGTGTTTATATTGGGACTATTTCAGACCGGTCTGCAAGGAGCCGTTGCGGAGGAGCACAGTCCCTGCGTGACTCGCCATAGACATAAACAGAGAGAAGTAGCTCCGGCTGCAATGTTCTTCCGCAAGACGCATGCAGTTCTGCTTATTAACCGCTAGAGCGCCAAAAGTTACGGACTGCAGCTTTAAGAACATGAAATGAAACAGACGGGGTTCACCATTTGGTTGAATGATTTCAAAAACTTTACGGAATGAAATAGGAGCTTTTTATGCAGAGATGTTATCAACAGGAGACTTTTCAGTCGGCTATAAAGCAATCAGCATTCTAGCGTACAGAAATCTTTATAATCTGTGTGGGGGGGGGGGGTCATGTGGTCCTATACCTGAGAAAAACCTCCTCCATGGTGGTAACGGACGCCCCATAGCTGGCGATACCCAGCTCGTCTCGATTCATCTCCAGCTCAGCAAACAGCAGCTCAAACCTGTGGAGAAACAGCAGATCTGAGAGCGCAGACTCAACACACATGAAAATCAAGAAGTGCTGCAACTACGGCGCGTGGAAAACAACGAACTTCAGTGAAATCCATTCATATCCATTCATTTCTTATCAGTTGTAATGCAAATGTATCATTATCATGTCACTCGAAACTTGTATGATGTACCACAAAAAGTTATTTTTGAGAGCTCAATTATTGTTTACATTTCTACACACTATCCTTTTTTGGAGTTTATTATAGTAGTATTTATTCATAGTATTTATTATAACATAATTTTAGTATAATTGTGATGCTATTATAGTTTTTGTTAATATTTTGAATTGGATATTTTTATATTTTATTTTTTAAAAGTTAAACTTAGTTTAAGTTTTAGTAATTTTTAGGGCTGTCAAAAGATTAATCGCGATTAATCGCATCCAAAATAAAAGTTTGTGTTTACATAATACATGTGTGTGTACTCTGTTAATTATTATTTATATATAAATACACACACATTCAAGTATATATTTAAGAAATATTTGCATGTATATACATTTATATAATCTATAATATATATAAATATAAATGTTTTATATATAAAAATATTTTTTTTTTCTTAAATATATACATGCTTGTGTGTGTATTTATATATAAATAATAATTAACAGAGTACACACACATATATTATGTAAACACAAACTTATTTTGGATGCGATTAATCGCGATTAATCTTTTGACAGCCCTAGTAATTTTGTGTTTTTTAATTTAAAAAAAAAAAAATATGTCTATAGTTGTTATTAAGTTTTAGTTATTTAAAAAAAACTAAAAAGAAAATTAGAAATGTTGCCTTGGCAACTAGCTGAAATGTATCATTTTATTTCAAGTAATGGTTCAGTTTTACTTTATGATAATAACCCTGGTTCCATGAAAAAAAAAAATGTGTTTTGTACATTCAGGAACATTGAGGATGATTGAAAATGATATTTTCCGTTTGCGGTGAACCGTTTCTTTTATGCAGTGCTTTTAGGGTGTTTTTCTCATATTGGAGGTGTTTTAGAGAGTCGCTGAGGAGATATACGCGTGTCTGACGAACAGAGAAGACTGTTGTTTCAAGACCTTCACTAAAAAAAAACAGATCAATGGGTAAATTTAGTCCATCTGTTGCTACGGCAGCTCACAACAATCAGACCTAAGAACCAAGACTGAAGCCTTTATTCATCTGTATACATCAAACTACTTTTTTCTTACAAGTACCAGCGGAGTTTGTGCAATCAAGGTTATTGATGAAAAGGCAATGATAATGAGGAACTTGATGTTTGCATTCCTGTCAAATAACATACAGTGCATTCGGAGATGCAGAATTGAGGGGAAAAATTATGAATTTAATCAATTTTGGAATAAGGCCGTAATATAAAATGTGGAAAAAGTGAAGCGCTGTGAATACTTTCCAGACGCACTGTAGCCTTTTAAAATGTCAAACAACAGCATACTTACATACTGTGCATGCTATTTTTGTAGTAAGCAGTTCAAGGTATGTAAACTTCTATTTGCATTGATGACGTGCTACTTTTGCCAAAAAAATGTGTAGTACACAACCAGAGCACACAACATTAAATATGCCATATCCTACAATGCAATGCACTTGACTCAAATAGACACAAAATCGGATTAAAAATGCAACAAATAAACAAAAAAATTATAAATGACATGCCACTTGCTGCATTACCCATGCAGAATAATGAGGTCATGTGATGATAATGTAGCAAACTAGTGTTTGAAATGCATTGCAAACAGCATTCGTTTTCACACACCACTTTAAAAACAGTGCCCAGTACACTATGCATGCTGTAACATGTGCTGGGTGTGTGTGTTTTCTTACCGGCTGGTGCTCTCTTTGGGCAGTATGTACGAGAGTTCAGCGCCTGCACTGCTTTCTAGAGTGGCATCAGGCACATACATGTGGACTAGACGGGTGATCTCAGACACGTTACAAAATGCGTCTTTTACGATAACCATGTGGTAACCAGCACCTGAGAGAAGTAGAAGAGGAACAGTTTAGATAAACTCTTTTTTTTTGTTTTACAGTGAGGGCATTTTCACACCTGGCTCGCTTGGAGCATTTGTTTCTGAACCTGATGCTTTTTTTCCCATTACTTTGGTTCGTTTAGGCATATACACTATATTGCCAAAAATGTTGGGACGCCTGCCTTTACATGCACGTGAACTTTAATGACATCCCATTCTTAATCCATAGGGTTTAATATGGAGTTGGCCCACCCTTTGCAGCAATAACAGCTTCAGCTCTTCTGGGAAGGCTTTCACAACAAACACACAAGGTTTAGGAGAGTGTCCATTCTTCTAGAAGCGCATTTGTGAGGTCAGGCACTGATGTTGGACGCGAAGGCCTGGCTCTCAGTCTCCGCTCTAATTCATCCCAAAGCTGATCTATCAAGTTGAGGTCAGGACTCAAGGCCAGTCAAGTTCCTCCACACCAATGTCTTTATGGATCTTGCTTTGTGCACTGGTGCGCAGTCATGATGGGACAGGAAGGGGCCGTCCCCAAACTGTTCCCACAAATTTGGGAGCATGAAATCGTCCAAAATGTCTTGGTATGCTGAAGCATTAAGAGTTCCTTTCACTGGAACTAAGGGGCCAAGCCCAACCCCTGAAAAACAACCCCCACACCATAATCCCCCTTCCACCAAACTTTACACTTGGCACAATGCAGTCAGGCACGTACCGTTCTCCTGGCAACTGCCAAACCCACAATCGTCCATCAGATTTCCAGACATAGAAGCGTGATTGGTCACTCCAGAGAACACGTGTCCACTGCTCTAGAGTCCAGTGGATTGCATTTGTAAAGCTTGGATGAGCTGCTCGGCCATGGAAACCCATTCCATCTACACACTGTTCTTGAGTTCACGGCAACCAAGCTCAGACCCGCACCAAAACAATCGCTTTGAGAGCGCCTGGACGAGGTGGAAACGAACTCTGAAGTGGTTCGGTTGAGGTGAGAAAGCAATCCACCCAATTGAACAACGAACCAAGTGGTTTCATAATTCATAACGGGAAATGTGTTATAAAACAAGAGTGCCTCTATTTAAAAATGTTCTGTAATTCCTTGAATCAAAGCCTTGATTCCCGCTCTAACTATATACACGTGTAATTTTAAATACCGGTATATCATTTATCAGTCCGAGCGGGAATGACAGCTAAATAGTGTTTGCATGTGTCATGACAGCTGCAGATAAAGCCATAATAAACTTGTGGAGAGAACTTGTCAATCCATCTTGATGGATGATGCAGAGGAAACTCTGGCCAATAAGGGGGCAGCTTTACTCGCATGTGACTTGCATTAACACATTTTGCTACGCTTCGAAATGTTGCCTTGTGAAAGTGAACCGAACCAAGAAGAAAATGCAACATTGTAACAAATTAAGTCCCCGTTTCGGAACAAAGCAAACGATCTACAGGTCTGAAAACGCCCTGAGACTTCTCTAGGTAGAAGCAAAGTCCTTACTGAAGCAAGTTGGTTCATGTGACTGCCATATTGAAAAAAAACTAGGGCTGTCAAAAGATTAATTGCGATGAATCACATCCAAAATAAAAGTTTGTGTTTACATAATATATGTGTGTGTACTCTGTTAATTATTATTTATATATAAATACACACACAAGCATGTATATATGTAAGAAATATTTGCATGTATATACTGTATATACATTTATATAATCTATATATAAATATAAATGTTTTATATATAAAAATAATATTTTTTTCTTAAATATATACATGCTTGTGTGTGTATTTATATATAAATAATAATTAATAGAGTACACACACATATATTATGTAAACACAAACTTTTATTTTGGATGCGATTAATCGCGATTAATCTTTTGACAGCCCTAAAAAAAAAGCACGACTACTATTAGCACCATATATCACCTGTCAATCATTTTCCTCAAGTAGCCCATTTTCTTACTTGGTATTTTTGTCTTGTTTTCAGTCCAAATATCTAAACATATCTTACATTAAGAAGCATTTACTAGACAAGCAAAAGTTTTTGTCTTGTTTTGGGGGAAAATAACTCAAAATTAAGAGAGTTTTTGCTTAAAATAAGCAAAATAATCTGCCAATGGGGTAAGCAAAATAGTCTTAATTCAAACAGAAAACAAGATTATTTTGTTTACCCCATTGGCAGATTATTTTGCTTATTTTAAGCAAAAACTCCCTTAAAGGTAGGGTAGGTAAGAATGATCTAAAACACTTTTGTCCAAATTTGTTTAAACTTTCTTTATATGTCAATACATAATTAAAAAGTAAGTACTCTTAAAAAGAGAGTATAAAAATCGAGTGACTCTAGACTTTTTAATCTGCAATAAACACTGCTCATTATTTTCGTTCGGGACGAAACAAGTGATTGGCTTGGGCGCCTGTCACTCTCTCTCGTTACCATGGCTACCACCGCTTTTGCTCCAGGATCTGCCCACATGCGCACCCCAGTGTTGCCAAGTCGGGCTACTTCAACACTGTTGCCGCGGGCTGTTTTTCATGTCCGCGGGTTGAAGCGACCCCAATTATGTGATATTTTGCCCCGGGATTTGCGAATTTTAGCAGGCAGCCCTACCAAAAAGACACATATTTTACCCCCCAAATGCGATTTTTACCGGAGAAACACGATTGGGCTTGTTTTGGGCTAGTTTTGAGTAGCAATTGGGCGGATTTTGTTGTGAAAACCTGGCAACCCTGGCGCACCCGTTTGATTTGAGGTGTTCAAGAGGCTGTATTTCTGCTGGACAGGTAATCTTTCATTTTGATTATACATTTTTTTGGTTTATGTTTTCATGAAGCATGTATAGCACACGTAGCTGCCTAATATAGCTAACATAACATTACTCAGCATAGTTACAATGTTATACACGAGCCATTAGTAGAGATGATAAATACCCAATATGCTTAGCTCAAATTGATCGATGTCGTGTTGAATTTCGCAAAATGTAACTTTAGATAACAAAATGCATGTGTAAAAGCGCATCCAGGAACTGTTTTTAGAACTAAGTTAGCTTTAGCTCCTACCCTCTGTCTAAACTCTTCTACCATGTTCACCGGGAACTTTACCTGCACGTTTATTTCGGCCCTTGGTTTGTTTTTATATTCTCTACCTATGTTTACTGATGTTTTTATCTTGTATCTGTGTGTGTCGTAGACACTGTGTTGTGTGTGTATTTTAAACTTTACCAGTATTGTTATTCTAGCTTGAGAGTGAGTACTAAAAGACATCTTATTTGTTTATATTCATAATGATAGAGTTAGATTTTTTATTACATGTGATTCTGACATGATGTCACTACATGCACTTCTTCTCCGCTCGTCTCAGGTAAATAATGCGTCTTTCAGCTGAGCTGATCGCGGTCGGCGTAGCGCGTTCATGTGTTTTGGGGGCGTGGCTTTGGAAAGAGCCCAGAAGGGAGAAGGTGGAGTGAATGGAAATAATGAGCTGTCTTTAAAACAGTCGTGAGAGGTCTACAGACACTCAATTTTTATACTTTCTTTTTCAGAGTACTTACATTTTAATTATGTATTGATATATAAAGAAAGTTTAAACAAATTTGGAAAAAAAGTTACCTACCCTACCTTTAATTTTGAGTTATTTTCCCCCAAAAAAAGACAACAACTTTTGCTTGTCTAGTAAATACTTCTTAAATGTAAGATTTTTTAGATATTTGGACTGAAAACAAGACAAAAATACTAAGTAAGAAAAGCATTTTTTGCAGTGTACTATCTCTGCTAGCAGCCGAGAGCTAAAATAACTGCTCAACAACATTTTAAATGACATAATCTTATGCATAATCATCTTCTTTTTGTTCTTCTCATGATCTTGCCACGGTCTCACCGTATTTGTTCTTGAGGAAGAGCGACGAGCCGCAGCACTGGAGCTCCCCGCTAGCCATGATGGCGATACGATCTCCCAGCAGGTCGGCCTCATCCATGAAGTGCGTGGTGAGCAGGATGGTGCGGCTGTGTTTCTCGCCCTGCAGAAGGTCCCAGATGGCCCGTCGGGCTGAGGGGTCCATCCCTGAGGTGGGCTCGTCCAACATCACCACCTAGTGGGAAACAATGGGTTTCGTTAGCATTTGAGTAGCTAACATTAATGGGAAACCTTTAAGTACTTATGGAAAATCTGTTTAGTTAATCTGTTACTTATACAACCAGAATAACCTCACTGGCATTAAACCAACCTGGGTATACATGGAAATATTTAATAAATATGAACTCAAATGCAACACAAAAGCATTTGCTAAACAATAAATTGACAGTGAAATAGAGCTTCAGTGGTTTAAACAAAGTTTCCATTGTCTGACCTTTGAGTCTCCAATCAAAGCGATGCCGATGGAAAGCTTCCTCTTCATCCCACCAGAGAGGGTCTTTGATCGCGCATTGCGCTTATCCTCCAAATTAAGGATCCGAAGGACGCGGTCGACCTCTTCGGGGATCTTTTCACGAGGGTAACCCTTCAGCTGAAGAGAAGAAACAAGCTATGTAAAGAGGTCAATGTTGAATAGACTTCAACAGTCGGTTCCAGAGGTAAAAATCCCATTCATTTACATCGAAGGAAAATTGCTTATAACTTATAAACCGTTAAAAATGAACCTACTGTAAGCTAAACAGACAAAAAAAACTCACACACACACACACACACACACACACACAAAAAAAACAATTAGCTTTTGGAATGGCACGCGTTAATTTGTGTGTGTGTGTGTGTGTGTGTGTGTGGACATGTTTTTGTGAAATATCAGGACACAAATGTGTATAATGAGAGGTATTACAAAAAGAGGGTGAAATATGAGGACGTTCCCCATGTCCTCAATTTTTCAAAATGCTTATAAATCACACAGAATGAGGTTTTTTTCACAGAAAGTGAACTGCACAGTCTCCTGTGATGGGTAGGTTTAGGGGCAGGGGCTGTGTGTGTGTGTGTGTGTGTGATGGGTAGGTTTAGGGGCAGTGTGTGTGTGTGTGTGTGTGTGTGTGTGTGTGTGTGTGTGTGTGTGTGTGTGTGTGTGTGTGTGTGTGTGTGTGTGTGTGTGTGTGTGTGTGTGTGTGTGTGTGTGTGTGTGTGTGTGTGTGTGTGTGTGTGTGTGTCTGTGTGTGTGTGTGTGTGTGTGTGTGTGTGTGTGTGTGTGTGTGTGTGTGTGTGTGTGTGTGTGTGTGTGTGTGTGTGATGGGTAGGTTTAGGGGCAGTGTGTGTGTGTGTGTGGGCATGTTTTTGTGAAATATCAGGACACAAATGTGTATAATGACATGGGTATGACACAGGTATTACAAAAAGAGGGTGAAATATGAGGACGTTCCCCATGTCCTCACTTTTCAAAATGCTTATAAATCACACAGAACAAGTTTTTTTTCACAGAAAGTGAACTGCACAGTCTCCTGTGATGGGTAGGTTTAGGGGCAGGGGCAGTGTAAGGGGATAGAAAATACGGTTTGTACGGTATAAAAACCATTACGCCTATGGAATGTCCTCACATTTCACAAAAACAAACGTGTGTGTGTGTGTGTTTTTGTGTGTATAAGTGTGTGTGTGTGTGTGTGTGTGTGTGTGACTCTTGATGTTTTAGAGATTCACCCCTTCACTGTTGAGTCCTTTTTTTCTGCATCCTGGCTGATTTGTAGATTGTATGCGCAAAAAAAACAAATTTCCCATTTATTTCCTATGGGGGTCATTTTTGACCCAAAGGTCCTGAGTGTGACTATTTTTTTTTTACGACCACTTAAGACTTTCCAAATCCTGTCCCCAATTTTTTGGGGGTTCATATACCAAGTACCAATAAAGTCACCAAGTTTCGGACCATTCCGATGAAGCTACGATTAAAATAAATAAATATATAAAACGCAAGATCCACTATAGTGGTAAAAATGTGCTATTGCGTGATAAAAATGCTCAATGTGTCCACCGGATGGAACTGATCTCATTTTAAAAATTGCTTTCATGAGGCCTAGGCTTGACTCTTAAATGAAATACAGCTTTAATAAAAAATAAAATTATATATATATATATATATATATATATATATATATATATATATATATATATATATATATATATATATATATATATATATATATATATATATATATATATATATATATATATATATATATATATATATATATATACACTTTTTTAATTATATTCAATGGGAAAAAATGAGTCATAATTATTGCATAAAAATTAATTATAAATCTTAAAATTATCTCAAAACACCAAAAAAGAAAAGAAAAAATATTATTGAACAAAAATATATTTCATTGATTTTACTCAAATCTTTTCTTATCTTAATCCCGCCCTCCGGGTCATTTTTGACCCGAAGGTCCTGAGTGTGACCCATAAATGAAGAACCTCAGAGGGTTAAATATGTAATTTTTGTGGTCAAAGATGAGTTTATTGACTACAGGGGGAAGTTCATTAAACATCTGAACAGAAAAATTGATAATATCACAGTTAGGTATCTTGTAGACGTCCTTGAGGGATCTGTGTTTCTACCTGTGTGTAGAAGAGCAGGTGTTCTCGCACGGTGAGGTTGTCGAAGAGCACGTCGTGCTGCGGGCAAAGACCCAGGCTGCGGCGGATCAGAGCCATATCCTGACATATGTCATAACCATTAATGTAAGCACGGCCCCTGCTGGGTGGGAAAAGGCCTGGGAATGACGAAACAAACAGAATTCAAATGGTGTAAAGAAGCGATAAACCCTGACTGATCTCCATTATCACTGTTTCTTACAGATAGAAGCAGAATCAAGCTGCTAGCTTTTAGAGATAACGCTTAGTGTCTTAGTAAGCATTAATGTGTGTGACCAGAGGGTTTTATTCAGCTTCATATGACTTCTGTAAGTTGCTCTGGATAAGAATATTTGCTTAAATGCCATAAATATAAAAGATTGTCAAGCTACAAGCTAATTTCAAGGTACATAAAAACAAAAAGATACACTTGCTTGTAGCTATAGGCTGCTAATAAACTGTGAAGGTTTTAAAGGAGGCAATAGGTTATAAAAATATTACTTATAATCAGATTATATACAATGTTATGATATTATTTTCTAGCTAGCTACAAGCTAAGCATACATTCAAGGTCAATTAAAAGCTTCACTAGCTTGTAGCTAGCTATACAAGCTGCTAACAATGTAGCAAAACTGAAGGTATTTAAGGGGACAATCTCATTTAAAAATATAACAATCAGTTTATATAAAATAATCAGTTTATATACAATGTTATGAAATTATTTTCTAGCTAGCTACAAGCTAATCATACATTCAATGTCAATTAAAAGCTTCACTAGCTTGTAGCTAGCTATTCAAGCTGCTAACAAAGTAGCAAAACTGAAGGTATTTTAGGGGACATCACATTTAAAAATATAACAATCAGTTTATATAACAATCAGTTTATATACAGTGTTATTCAATTATTTTCTAGCTAGCTACAAGCTAAGCATACATTCAAGGTCCAATAAAAGCTTCACTAGCTTGTAGCTATACAAGCTGCTAACAAAGTAGCAAAACTGAAGGTATTTAAGGGGACAATCTCATTAAAAAAAATATTACAATCAGTTTATATACAATGTTGTGAAGCTATTTTCAAACTAGCTACAAGCTAATCATAGTTTAAAGGTAAATTAACAGCTAGACTAACTTGTAGCAAGCTGCTAGCAACAAATAGCTAAACTGTGATATATTTAAAGGAGCAATATCTATTAGAGTGAATCTTTTAGAAAAATAGATATTATAATCTGTTGCTTGCAAAGATATTTTCAATCTCGCTACAAGCTAATCATAATTTAAAGTAGTTAAATAGTCAAACTACTATTTTAAAGTACTTATTTAGCTACTTTTTGTTAGTAGCTTGTAATGTATCAATTTAATACGACAAAATCATTTAAATTATCATTATATGTATGATTCAGTTAAAACTATGATACATAACATTAAATTAACTTAAATTAAATCATAAAAATAATGCTAAATATTTTGTTTAAGTAAATGGAGGATGTTCCAAAACACTATACAGATATGATTCAAATGAATCATTTATTGAACCAGTTCATTAAAATGAACCACTCAAATGAACTGACTCACCTTTCCTGACCGGGACAGTTGTCACACTGCTTACAAACTTCACTAAAGTACATTAAAACTCTCACCTGTCAGCATTGATAGTGTGGTTGTCTTGCCCGCTCCATTGTGGCCGAGCAGGACCGTGATCTGGCCTTCGAACATGTTGAGCGTTAAATCCCTCACCGCCTCCTTGATCTTATTGCCCACTTTAAACACCTGTGACAGAATGATCCACATGTTTACCTTCTCCAACAGTTTCTAGAGGAAACCCATGTCTCTGTCACACTGACCTTGCACACACACAGAGTCTACCATCTGTCCCCTATGAATCTAATAATATTAATGCAAAACACGGATACCTTAGCCAAATGTTTGATCTTGACCCCCGAGACCAGTCCAGCTGGCTCCTCTTCGATAAATTCTCCCTTGGTCGCCTTCTCGGCTTCCTCGTCATCCTCCTTCTCCTTCAGAAAGGCCACGCGAGGGCTGCTGCACCAGTACGAGGGCTGAGGGCAGATCAAGAGCTGAAATATTAGACAACCATTTTTTCCCCCTTAAATATCATAAAAGTGTTTTTTTTTCTATTTAAGGACCCGCTGGGACTTTTTGTTATTCAAACACATGCTCCTAAATACATTTTACGGTTCGCACACATCTAATGCGAGTGAAATGCTCACACTGTTGAGCCCTGAAGGTTATTCACATAATGTTTTCTCTCATAAACAAGTGTCAATGTCAGCATTATCACATGCCCAAAGGTGCGGTCATATTAACGTCGTTTTGGCTCAATTTGGAGGGTAAAAATGGTCTATTGTCAATAGTGTAGCAATGTATGAAGCACAACTCAACCAGGAGTCACTTTCAAACAAGAAGCTTTCTGTCGGTCGATGCGGCAAATTCGCTTGCCGAAAATCTCTCAACGTGAAATACCCGATTACCTGGATTCCTACTGAAATGACTGGATCCAGACCGTGAAAAATCATTGAACAACGGTAAATGTGACTTTTTTTTTTTTTTACCCATTTTATTGCAAATTGTAAATCTTCCCTGCTGAAAAACATGCTTAAACCAGCTTAGGTCTTAATTGGTTTAAGATGTTTTCCTAGCCAGACCAAGCTAGTCTTTAGATGGTTGAAAAGTGCCCAAAACTCCTCTAAACCAAGCGGCAACCTCCCGCAGTTTCTCTTGAAGTCAATACAGAAGTGACTTAAACTGCAATTCATCGACTGGCCACTAGAGACAGAGCAGAATCTCATTGAGCCCCATGTTAAAATGCCCAACTTTACAGCAGAAAAACACATGTTTACAGTCTGGAACAAATTATGGTTTTAGTCTATACGGCTAATTTTGCCCTTCATGACGACTGTGAGGGGGGTGAATTTTTTTTAACTAATTCGTTTACATTATATAAAGCCTTAAAGTTCTGCATAATTAAGGGCGTGGCCACTTTGAGTGACAGGTGGATTGTCGTTTGTCTGCTGTCTGTTAGTCATCACGTCACCTCAGCTCCGCCCACGTCCCACCTTTTTGCCCATTTTCTGTTATCTGGGTGTGACGCGCGGTGACCCGCTGCCAAGATGGCAACGGCCAGCTCGACCCTACTTTACGCTTCAAAACTGCTCTTCAGAATCCTATAGGGGACGTCACGTCCATATTATTTTTACAGTCTATGCTCTAAACCAGTGGTTCTCAAGCTTTTTAGACAACAAAAACCACAATAAACAATATCTGAAACCCCATGGGCCCTGTTTTAACGATCTGAGCGCATGGTCTGAAGCGCAGGCGTACTTAGGGAGTGTCCGAAATCCACTTTTGCTAATTAAACAACAAAAAAAGGAAGAAAAAAAAACTCCAGGCGCATTGTCAATAAGGGTTGTACCTTGTCTTTTAATGAGTAATGGGTGTGTTTTAGGTGTAATGTGCAATAAACCAATCAGAGTCTCGTCTCCCATTCCCTTTAAAAGCCAATTGCGCTCACACCATGGCGGATTCGCTATTTACATGAAGGAATTTGCGAGCAGAAAGACTGAACGCTTCTCCAGAGAGGAATCCTTTTATTTTGACTTTAGACCAGGGCCCGTATTCATAAAGATTCTAAGAGTCCTCTCAGAAAACTCCTAATTTAGCTTAAAAACTTTTCCGTAGGAGTCTTAGCTTAAGAGCTATCCGGGACCGATCTGAGAGCAACTCTGAGCAAGGAAAATACAAAAACGTTTATCTTAGTGAAGAGGCGGGGCTGACCCCGTTGCTACGTATGACACAGTCTTTTGAAGACTGTGATTGGTTGGTTGTCCAAAAAGGGGAAAAAGGAGCGCTTTTAAATATAGGGTCTATTCTAAGCCTTCACTTTGAATTTACAAGCGCAAATTGTCCTATTTTACCGTTCTCTCTCACTCTCACACACACACACACACATACACACACACACTTATTATATATATGTACACTGAAAAATTAAATTAAGCATAATTAATTTGTGCTCGTTTAAATAATTTAAATTTAGTTTTTTGATTTTAATTTAAAAAAATGAATTGGTTTTATGGGAATTGCATGTGTTTTTGTTTAAATTGAGATCAAATAAATTGATTGCGACCACTTACGATAACATTTTTTAGTAAATTCAACAAATAATTTTTTTCAGTGTATATAAATCCTTTTATTATTTACCATGCTGTTAATTTCCTATAAGGTATTAGATTGGCTCAATTATAAACATTGTTCCACTCTTTCCAATTACACTGATTGCTGGCTTGTCTATTTAATTGGTGGTTTGAAAGTTGGGTTTAATGCAACAAACATGAGCCCTGCACGATCTAATCTATAGCGTCTTAAGTCACTGTCATCCATTGTCTGCAACACATTTCTTCTCCCTCTTCGTCTTTCTGCCATTTTCTCCGCTGCTAAAGAAACTCTTAAGCCTCTTAAAAGTCCTCGTCCGTGCTACTAACAAATTTGACCTTAAGACCTCTTTTAAAGGTTAAGATGCTCTCTGAATTACTTTTTTCTTTACTAGGATTTTTTGTTAATTTTAAGAGTAAACGCCCACATTTCTAAGAATTTTCTTAGAATTTTGTCACTAGGAGCTACTCTTTGCATTAAGATTCTTTATGAATACGGGCCCAGGTTTTTGTTGGTTAATGACGGAGTCGTTTTCAGTTCTTCAAAATAGCAACCCGCCAACAATGCGCCTGATCACACCTGGTTTTCAGACCAGCACGCCCCATGGGCGAACAAATGGGCGTGAGTGCATTTGCTATTTAAACAATGTGGCACTGGACGTGAAAATGATAACTGCGTCAGGCTGAAATTGCGCCGAGTGTATGATACACTGAATAAATGCTCTTCTAACTGAGTAATTTTGTCTTGTTTCTAGTCTAAATATCAAAAAATTCTTAAATCAAGATGCTTTTACTAGATAAGTAAAATGACATACGATATTTTTTCTTGTTTTCTTTTAAATCAAATCAAAATGAAGTCAGTTTTTGCCTAAAACAAGCAAAATTATCTGCCAATGAGGTGAGAAAAATAATCTTGTTTCTGATTGAACTCTTGTTTCTGTCCCAAACAGAAATAAGATTATTTTTCTCACCCCATTGGCAGATAATTTTGCTTGTTTTAAGCAAAAACTCACTTCGTTTTTATTTTTTATCCCAGAAAACAAGAAAAAATATCTTATGTCATTTTACTTATCTAGTAAATGCATCTTGATATAAGCATTTTTAGATATTTGGACTGGAAACAAGACAAAAATACTAAATAAGAAGAGCTTTTTTTTTTTGCAGTGTAGGCCCCATGGCTTTTCCAGGTGCTCATGATTTACTGAATAAGGTTAAAAAAAAAATTTTTAATTCGCTCTCACAAATTATACCTGATAAAATATACAATTTGCATGACTAGAAAAAATGTGCAAAAATTCCAATATAGTCATAATTTCTTAATATACGTTCTCATATATGCAGGTTTTCCTAGACAGTGGAAACCCTGGTATCTTGATTTTTTGTTGTTGTTTTATCTTATTTTAATGCTTGTTTTGTCTTATATCATTTGGAAGTTTGCTAAGACTTGATAACCACTGCTCTAAAACCAACCAGAAGACCAGGCAGGAAACCAGCTAAGACCGTAAAACCAGCTTAGGCTGGTTTAAGATGTTTATATCAGCAGATTGATCAAGTAAAAATGCACATTTCATCAACAAGGTGCAAAATTTAAGGTGACATTCATCATGTCTGTGTGGTTCAAAAAGTGCCAATTCCCACAACGGTAATAGAGATGCTTGAGTTAGAAAACAAGTTTAAGAAATTCTTGCAAACCATTAAATCTGTGAAAACATTTACAGGATGGCTCAAAAACCAGGTCACCACAAATCAGTGTGTGACGCAGTGGTTACGCTGGTTTCAGGCAGCATTTGTGTATACACGTGCTAGACATCTAAGGTGTGACCCAGAAGGCCATTGTTCCATATCACTTTCAGCGGGGTCTTTATTACCGGCCCGTTGATAAGCCAGTCTGCAAACACAAGCACTGACGCAGCGGGTGCCCTACATATACAATAGCTCTGTGCAAACTGCGTCTCTGTTCTTCATACCCTCCCTCTTCACAGCCGACAGTAAATCCTGTACGTCAGGAGATAAGGTTGTGCATGCACTTCCTGGCCGTTTTGATGACACAAGTAAGGTTTCCTGTCTTTCAAAGGCCCATCAGGGAGGCACTTCAGTTGCGCACATGCTGGTTCTCACTCTTTCACACGTTAAAGACTTCCCCTGGGTGAACCGCTAACCTCTGCTTCAAGTTCACAAGGCCGAAAATAAGCTGTTTTGACCATAGTTTCGCAAGAACGCTAACCCATGTGATGAGCACGAGGGCTTTTGAGGATTGAGGAAATAATCAATGCACTCACATGGAAAACTGTAATGGTCAAAAACACTGAGCATAGTTTTTGAGAACTTTTGACTACACTCTTAACCCTCTGGTGCTCTTCGTTTAGGGGTTGCATTGGTCATCTTCCCCGTCATAAGTGACCGGACACCTAAAAATTAAACTTCCTCCACCCCAGTAAAACCAATGCAATTTATTTTTCTTCAATAATATTTTTTCTTTTTAATTTTGTATTTTGAGATGATTTGATGGTATATTTTTATATTTATGCAATAATTATGGTCTATTTTTGCCTTTGAAAATTATTTAATTTTTATTTAAATTTGTTTTATTATTGCAGTATTTCAGGTTAAAATGGAGACTAGGCCTTCAAAGTATTTTTTTGCGAAGGCAGCGCCCTCTTTTGGACTTATTTAAGAAATCATGCAACCATGTGTGTAACCACTAGAGGTCTCCCTAATTCCCTAGTTCTGTTTTGGACACATTTAATGTTTTTTTTTTTTTTTGATGGATTTGAATATAGATTTAAAAAATCTCAAAGACTATAAAGTTTTAGATATTTTTTTGTTTTGTTAGAAATATAGATTTTTTTTTTTCTGTGAATTGGTGTTTTTGCAGATTTCCCATTAATTCCCTATGGTGTCAATTTTGACCGATTTTTTGTGTGTTCACATACCTAATGCTACAAAAGTCACCAAGTTTCATATCATTCTGATGAAGCTGTCATTTTTAAAAATTCCAAATGTGGTTCATAGGTTCAGTTTTTCATAGGTGTGTGTGTGTATAAGTGTGCGTGTGTGTGTGTGTGTGTGTGTGTGTGTGAGTGAATATCACAATCTTGATGTTTTAGAGTGTCACCCCTTTACTGCTGTGTACTTTTTTTCAGCATTGTGGCCGATTTGTAGATTGTACACACAAATATTCAGTTAATTTTTGTGTTTTTGCCGATTTCCCATTCATTTCCTATGACCGAAGACAATGAATGCTACTTTTTTTTCTAACAACCAATTAGCATGCTCGAATCATGACCCCAATTTTTTTGTGTGTTAACATACCTAATGCTAGAAAAGTCACCAAGTTTCATATCATTCTGATGAAGCTGTGATTTTCCGGTCAGAAGTGACTGAAGAGCACCAGAGGGTTAAAAAGAAAAGTTCTTGGTGCCGATAGCCTCGTGGGCAGCGCTGACATATAGGGCCGTTGCGCTTCGGGGAACCCAGGAACCCCGACTCATGGAGCTTTCCCAACGCAAAACGTTCGTAAAATGGTTTTACAAACGATTTACACCAATTCGTTCTGCTCGTGTTTCATGAATGAGGCCCATTGTACATGTTTAAAATACGTACCAGGATGAAGAAGTACCACGGAAGAGGGACTCCATACTCTCCCGGAAACACTGCTTCTATGTACCAGGCGACCAGACCGTACAGCACAGCGTCCAGCAGCAGCAGCCCGAGCACCTGGGCCAGGGAGAAGTCATCGTCCACCGTTACCGGATCAAACAGGTTATCCCACTGGATGCCCGTCCCTGAGGACAACGTAGAACAAGCTTAAAGGGTTAGTTCACCCAAAAATGAAAATTCTGTCATTAATTACTTACCCTCATGTCGTTCGACACCCGTCAGACCTCCGTTCATCTTCGGAACACAAATGAAGATATTTTAGTTGAAATCTGATGGCTCTGAAAGGCCTCCATTGGCTCAACGGTTCACTCTCAAGACCCTTAAAAGGCACTAAAGACGTCGTTACAAAGTCCATCTCACTACAGTGGTTCTACAATAACTTTATGAATCGGCGACAATAGTTTTTGTGCACAAAAAAACCCTAAATAATGACTTATATAGTGATGACGATTTCAAAACACGGCCTCATGAAGCTTCGAAGCGTTATGAATCAGTGAGTTGAATCAGCGGTTTGAATCGCCAAATTTCAGCAGTTTGACACGTGATCCGAATCATGATTCGACTCACTGATTCATAACGCTTCGAAGCTTCATGATGCCTTGTTTTGAAATCGTCATCACTATATAAGTCGTTATTTAGGGTTTTTTTGCGCACAGAAACTATTCTCGTCACTCCATAAAGTTATTGTAGAACCACTGTAGTGAGATGGACTTTGTAACGACGTCTTTAGTACCTTTTAAGGGTCTTGAGAGTGTAAAGTACATTGTGCCAATGGAGGCCTTTCAGAGCCATCAGATTTCAGCTAAAATATCTTCATTTCTGTTCCGAAGATGAACGGAGGTCTGACGGGTGTCGAACGACATGAGGGTGAGGAATCAATGACAGAATTTCCATTTTTGGGTGAACTAACCCTTTAAGAAGCATGTCAGTACGATTAAAGCAACAATAGTGTCAGGTTTAGTTCGACCCCCTTACCTTTGCCCTCAAACATGCCGATCAGCTGGGCTCCCATGGCCATGGCCACATTGGAGATGAGGCAGGCGGAGACTTTCTGGGCGTGCGATAGCAGGTCATAGTGAGGCCACAGGAAGACGTACGGCAGGTAGCTCAGGAAGTAGATGAAGCCGCCTGCTGCTGCCGCCACATTCGCTGCGGGAGGGAATGACACTGAAATTAGGTTTTGCTTGGAATTAGATGAAAACTTGTTCAGGTCATATGCACTGAAAAAGAAAGTTATACAAAATTATATTTTACTTTAAGATGCCTTTTTAAGATCTGTGAAATGTTTTGCATCATGTTTTATGACAAGCATGTTTTATTCCCCCCACAAATTCTCATACCGTAAAGAGCATGACTTTTTTTTTTTGGTTGGTATTTCCAGATTTTCGCAATGTTGATTCTCTAAATAAAATGACTATTATGGTGATTTATATAAAGGCAACAAAACAAATACTATTATCATTACTTATAAATACTGTAATATTTGTTTTTACAGTTTAATAAAAATTTTTAAAACAATTGAAATAGCATTTCGTTCACATTATATTAATGTAAATTCTGAGAGAAATGTATGGAAGCCTACAAAAATGTAAAAATGTCAATTGTAAAAGTACCAAAACAAACTACCAATTATCTTTCCCATCTTTTCTAGAACATCACTCAAATACGCTGATTTGATGCTCAAGAAACATTTATTATTTTATCAAATGTTGAAAACATAATATTTCTTAATATTTTTGTGGAAACAGTGATACATTTTTTCAGGAGTCTTTGATGAACAGAACATTCAAAAGAACAGCTTTTACTTGAAATAGAAATATTTTGTAGCATTATAAATGTTTTTACTGTCTCTTTTGAAGGTAATGCATCCTTATTGAATAAAAGTATTAATTTCTTAATTAATATTAAGGGTCAAATGCTATTTCATGCATTCTGACTTATTTACCCTGTTAAAGAGTTGGATTCTCATGCTAAAAATGTCAAAAATCTCAAAAAACGAGTATTTCTGTGCCAAATACACTCCTTCAGGAGAAGTTTCGTAACGAGTATGGCCCTGTATGACGTCATAAAGGGCAGAATTCCTGGTATGGGCCCTTCTCCCGGATGAGCACGTGCACATCAACCAGAGCGAGAGCAAGAGCCGCCCATCAACGAGCTTTGTTTGGTCACAGAAGCCATCGGCAGAGCTGCCATTTTGTCCACAAAATCAATGTCACTAAAGAAGTGTGTTTCTGTTTGTGAGGGAGAGATAACCTTGTTCAGCGGAGTACTGCGAGTGTGTTTGTTTGTAAAAAAGACTATATGGCTTCCAGTTCAACCTCGTCCACATTCGACACGGTGCCATCGAGTGTTAAAACGCGAAAGGCGAAGCTTGAATTTACGGGTATGTCCCTCTTTGGCTAATGTACTTTCAAGATGGAGGGGCAGCATGGCGACCCACATTCGAACCCCTCAACCGTATGTATTTTCAATGGCATATTATAAACTTACGAGAATACTTTATTACTTGAAAGAAGTAAATATACATTAATGAGCACATATATTTTTGAAAGAACTAAGTGTTTTTAGCTAAGAATAAACTAAAAAAGTTACACAGTGTAGCTTTAAAGAAATATCTTACGGACCCCAAACCTTTGAAAGGTAGTAGTCATTTAAAAAATGACCAAATTTCTTTGGAAGCCTGTTAAAAATAAGAAATTATTTTGGGGTGAATGTGACCTGGACATTTTGTGTGACATTCTCCCTCACATATACCCACCAACATGCGTTTCAGCGTGTGGGATTGAAGGATGGACATGTGATGTGAAATAGTTCAAACCCCTGCACTCACAAACACAGCCTTGAACATCATTCAGGCCCTCAGACCCTCAACCAGCCACAAATGAGTGAAATAGGGAGGTGAAGAGTAGCACTGCTGTTCAACAAATGGAACAAAATGACACACTGGGCTATTTTTACATTCACATCTCAAAAGGGACGCATGGATGCGGAGAGCCTCTTCAGACTCAACAATATGTCATTTGGGGTTTGAATGGGCTGGACAAGCAGAGCAGGACGTGTTGATTAAGGTCCATTTTCAGCCTCTCAAAACCCGAAGGAGGACAAGTCTCTATGCGCTTTTGAATAAAGCAGGTCGTTGAATCGCACAGATTCGATTTCAGACATGTGGCCTCTCTAGGTGTAAGAAAAAACAGCCAGCCTTGTTCTATACATCAGGTATATATCAGCTGTTTAAAACCTTCTCAAATAGTGACTGCATGATAAAGATCCCGTCAATAAAATGCTCAAGTTGAATTAACCTTTACAATTAAACAAGACATTGTATACAGATTATTAAGAGTTTTTTTCATTATTTTGATATTATTTTCATGATAATTAAACACATTTAGCAAAAAGAGGGGTCAATGAGGTCAATATTGCTCAATAAGTGACAAAATAACGCTAATGATATTACACAGCGCCTGAAAATAGTCCCCAGGTCGTCACGTTGGTTATGTTGATGGAAGTTAGTCTATTTTCAGGCGCTGTGTAATATCATTGCGCCGCTGCACCCGTGGGACGACAGCAAAGTTCCTCGATCATTACGCAGGAATGAGAGTATAGTTCCTAGCCATATCAGTCTAGAAAATCGCAACTTTTCATTTTCCGTCGGTCTTAGCACACCAGTGTTAATTTTGACAGCTAATTTTGATTTAGTTTTAGTCATAGTCTTTTGACTAAAATGCCATTTAGTTTTAGTCATATTTTAGTCGCCTGAATTGTTTTTAGTTTTAGTCTAGTTTTAGTCGACTAAATCTACAGTAGGTTTAGTCTCCTAAAATCTAATGAGTTTAGTTCAATTGTGATACATTAAGCATTTAAGACTATTAGTGAACTATTATAACCCTGATACTTTATTGAATATGTGTCAAATACTGGTCTTTCCTACTGACTATGAATTAAATGGGAATGAAATTAAATACAGTTTATTGTGTAAGCAAAAACGAATATATAATGTGTGACTTTTAATGATAAACAAGCTGGAAATACACCGGGACTCTTATTTTGAAATGTCTGCGCCTCTGTTGCAGTTGCAGGAGCTCATTCAAGTTCAGGAGATAAAATATGCATTGTTACAACCGTCTAAAACATATTACTATATAAACATCGTAAAGTAAACATTATCATTATTCATCAGCATTAGTTCATAAACAATATCCTGGCATAAATGTGTGTTATTCATTGATTGTGAGCCGCTCTGGAGCGCTGGATTGGGGATGCGTGAGCCTGTTTTCCAGCGGTTAGATCTGTTCAAATCAAATGTGCATCTGTTACACAGGACATCAGTCTCGTTTTTATTTGTTGACGAAAATGACAGTTGATTTTCGTCATGGTTTTTGTCATCCAACACCAGTTTTTATTTAGTTATCGTCTCGTTTTCGTCAGTGAAAAAAGGTTGTTGACGAAAATTATGAAGAAAATTATTCGTCAACGAAATTAACACTGTAGCACACGATGTAACTTTACACATCACAACATTTAAATAGGAAAATGTTGCCGTTATTTTGTCACTTATTGAGCAGTAGGCTAGCTGGAGCCATTTACCTCCAGTCTTTGTGCTAAGCTAGGCTAGCGGTGGATGCGTCAGACAGAGTTATGGCACGCACAGAGATGAGAATGGTGTGTATTGACTTATCTAACCCTAGGGGATACGGCGAATAAGCTAAGGTCCCAAAAAGTCGGCGTGTTCCTTTAAATAATTCCAGCCCAAGGCGTTCACAAAAAAGGGGACAAGGCCTGGTTGAGTTAGTTAGTACTGTGTTGAAACTCACAATTATGGTAAGGGGCCTGACATTTACAAAGCACGCTTGAAGCGGTTGACCAATCAAAG
The DNA here is from genome assembly GCA_033150135.1 of Gobio occitaniae. Classification (NCBI taxonomy): domain Eukaryota; kingdom Metazoa; phylum Chordata; class Actinopteri; order Cypriniformes; family Gobionidae; genus Gobio; species Gobio occitaniae. The sequence goes on along the minus strand of JARQWZ010004901.1, from coordinate 25,458 downwards.
CGCACTGAGCTTTTCAGAAGGAGGGGCTTCATAGAGACAGGAACTAAACAGAGCGATACTGACAGACTGGGAAGAGAGGTGCCGCAACAATGACAAATATGTGGAAAATAATGCGTTTTTTGAACATTCAAGCATGAAAACCTATTCTAGTAGATCCTAAAAACAAAATCAACTTTGAAAAAATGCATAACAGATCCCCTTTAATGCAAAAACTCTCCATCAAGCAACACACAAAGGCCTTTGCGAGTAAAAAAAAGACCTCAAATCAGTGTAGTTTCCATAATGAGTAAGTTGCAAACAAAAAAAAACACTATAAAAACGGATTCAAACGGCGGGTCTGTACAACAACGGCCATTTGATTTGATATTATTTCTTCTCATGAGTGATGAACAGTTATACACATATTATTATTAGTTCACTTGAGGGCCGCCGTGCACACGAGCACCAATCAAACGCAAAAAAGTCCAGCTCACTAAAAGCATTTCAAGCATCAAAAAGGGTCAATGGCTGCAACCTGAACATTTTCCCCCAGCTGGTTACCTGCTTTAACACACACTTTGCGACTTTGTTTTGCAGAGAAAAGAAAGAACTAGAACAGGTAAGGGACAATGGAGAGATGATTTTCAAAAGCTTTATGCATGCAAAGTGTAAATTTAACAATCAGTAACTTGTTATGTTTGTGCACGTATTTAGACAAAGATATAGCCTATTTTGTGCCCTCCTTTGGTCAACGTTTCTTGCTCTTCGTTCACATTGTTCTATCACTTTCCCTTTGATTATGAGGCTTTGCCTCTCATCGAAATAAGCCAGCTCTACCACTGCGCGAGTGTGCCGATGAGAGCTATAAATGTACACCATCATGGTCCTTGAGAGAATACAGCGTAATGACTACTACGTTCTGTGATAATGAGAGTTGGAGAACTCACCCCTGGAGAAGAACACGCTGATCATGAAGCTGAAGTTAATGGTAGATATGGCAAACACCAGCAGGAAGAAAAACACCAGCGTGGGGTCACTGTAGGTCAACACCGATCCATTAGGACTCACCTGATAGAGAACAAGACATACACATCAACTATATACTGTTATATTGTTTCGGTAAAACTAGCACATAGTGTAGACTACTAAAGATGGGAATTCATTCTGATTCCAAGAAATGTGTGAAAATAATCATGTAGAAATATTTGCTGCTTCAGAGAATTTTATTATGATAATTATTATGGCCAAATTTCACAATTCTAAATAAAACAACTATATAGCCTAACGTTTTATACAAGTATTTATTTGAATTGTACATGTACAGCGACGAGAATATTTTTGGTGCGCCAAAAAAAACGAAATAACGACTTAATGATAACCGATTTCAAAACACTGCTTCATGAAGCTTCGGAGCGGTTTGACACACGATCCGAATCATGATTCGATTCACTGATTCGATAAGCCCCGAAGCTTCATGAAGCAGTGTTTTGAAATCGGTTATCACTATATAAGTTGTTATTTAGTTTTTTTGGCGCACCAAAAATACTCTCATGGCTTTTTAATATTAATATTGACCCACTGTACTCAAATTAACTGATTTATAAACTGTTTTTAGTACATTATTGGATCTTGAGAGAGGAAATGTCATTGCTGGCTATGTAAGGCCTCACTGAGCCTTCGGATTTCAACACAAAATATCTTCATTTGTGTTCTGAAGATGAACGTAGGTCTTACGGGTGTGGAACGGCATGAGGGCGAGTAATATATTACATTATTTTCATTTTTGGGTGAACTAACCCTTTAATAAAAATACACCTTTTCAGTTAGCGCCAATATAATCTGTATCAGTGAAAACATGTAAACATTCAAGAAACGTTCACAAAACTAAATATTACGGGGGAGAAAAATGTGGTTCCAGTGTTTTTGTGGATCAAGTAGAACTGGCTCTCAATTCTCAACCCTAACGTTTACCCGTCAAAGAGTTAAAAAAACAAACATCATAGTGGTATTTCTAGAAACACAAGGTACTTAAAGAACAGATTAGATCACCATTGAGCCTCTGTTTACCTTGACGCAGAAGAGTACAGTGACAAAGAAGACGGAGATGGACAGGAAGAGGAAAAACATGAGGAACCAGGCGCTCCAGTGCAACCAGTTACTGAGACCCATCATGCGCATGTACTCCTGCAAAAGACACAAGACCATTACAATGTTACGTTTTCTTGCATCAAAACCAACATGATCCGGTTTCTTTCGACGTAAAAAGTTCTTCACCTTTAGTTTCCGCTCCTTCTCCTGGACCACAGCGCGGATGATATTCAGAGAGGTGTAGGTGAAGCTGAGCACTAACAGCAGGGGCAGCTGGTTCTGGATGGCCAGGATGAAGACGTCGTAGATGAACGCTGGGTAAGGGAAACGGGAAAGCAGCACTTGCGTTTGCTTGAAGAGGACCGCCGCCATCGTGCTGTTGTAGGCCTTCATGATGGCTCGGTCCACCGCGTGCTGCACCTGCAGGAAGCCCTCGCGATAATATCCTGTCAAAGAGATGTCAAATGTTCCACTGAATCAAACTTAGAAGGTTTAAATTGAATCAAATGACCTGAGGAGCTTTCTGTTAAAGGGATATTCTGAGTTCTCTAAAAGTTGTGTTGAATAATTACCACAAAAATCATCACTTCCTTGTCTTCATAAAAATGTTTTTAATGAATCTGAATGGTATGAAACTTGGTGACTTTTGTCACACTTGCTATGTGAACACACACAAATTGGACTTGATTCAAAAAGACTATAAACTAGTCAAAATTGTGTACATAACTGCCAAAAATAACTGCCATAGGAAATACGAAAAATACAGAGCAATTTTTTGGGGTACAATCTACAAAGAAAACAAAAAAAGCCACAATTTGGTTTACAGTGAGCTACTTACAATGAAAATCAATGCGGCCAATCCATGAACATAAAAAATAATATTTCATTTTAATAAAATCATTTTATGAATAAAATTATAATCTAAAATATGATTTTAGAAGTCCTCATTATTAGATAAAAAGTCAAAAATATGACATGCCAAGTCATAATTATAAGATAAAATGTTGAAAATATTATTTTAAATGTCCTCATTATTAGATAAAAAGTCAAAAATATGACATGCCAAGTCATAATTATAAGATAAAATGTTGAAAATATTATTTTAAATGTCCTCATTATTAGATAAAAAGTCATAAATATGACATGCCAAGTCATAATTATAAGATAAAATGTTGAAAATATGATTTTTTCAGAGCAATTTTTCGGGGTACAATCTACAAAAAAAAAAAAAAAAAAAAGCCAAAATTTGGTTTACAGTGAGCTACTTACAATGAAAATGAATGCGGCCAATCCATGAACATTAAAAATAATATTTCATTTTAATAAAATAATTTTAATTAAAAAAAATTTATTGTAAAGTCATAAGACGTAAATAATATGAATGTTAAAATGATTTCGGGGTGAAAAAAAAAATGCACTCAATAACCTTCATTTATGTGAAAGATAGATATACACTCACCTAAAGGATTATTAGGAACACCACACTAATACTGTGTTTGACCCCCTTTCGCCTTCAGAACTGCCTTAATTCTACATGGCATTGATTCAACAAGGTGCTGAAAGCATTCTTTAGAAATGTTGGCCCATATTGATAGGATAGCATCTTGCAGTTGATGGAGATTTGTGGGATGCACATCCAGGGCACGAAGCTCCTGTTCCACCACATCCCAAAGATGCTCTATTGGGTTGAGATCTGGTGACTGTGGGGGCCATTTTAGTCCAGTGAACTCACTGTCATGTTCAAGAAACCAATTTGAAATGATTCGAGCTTTGTGACGGTGCATTATCCTGCTGGAAGTAGCCATCAGAGGATGGGGACATGGTGGTCATAAAGGGATGGACATGGTCAGAAACAATGCTCAGGTAGGCCGTGGCATTTAAACGATGCCCAATTGGCACTAAGGGGCCTACAGTGTGCCAAGAAAACATCCCCCACACCATTACACCACCACCACCAGCCTGCACAGTGGTAACAAGGCATGATGGATCCATGTTCTCATTTTGTTTATGCCAAATTCTGACTCTACCATCTGAATGTCTCAACAGATATTGAGACTCATCAGACCAGGCAACATTTTTCCAGTCTTCAAAAGTCCAATTTTGGTGAGCTCGTGCAAATTGTAGCCTCTTTTTCCTATTTGTAGTGGAGATGAGTGGTACCCGGTGGGGTCTTCTGCTGTTGTAGCCCATCCGCCTCAAGGTTGTGCGTGTTGTGGCTTCACAAATGCTTTGCTGCAGACCTCGGTTGTAATGAGTGCTTATTTCAGTCAAAGTTGCTCTTCTATCAGCTTGAATCAGTCGGCCCATTCTCCTCTGACCTCTAGCATCAACAAGGCATTTTCGCCCACAGGACTGCCGCATACTGGATGTTTTTCCCTTTTCACACCATTCTTTGTAAACCCTAGAAATGGTTGTGCGTGAAAATCCCAGTAACTGAGCAGATTCTGAAATACTCAGCCCGGCCCGTCTGGCACCAACAACCATGCCACGCTCAAAATTGCTTAAATCACCTTTCTTTCCCATTCTGACATTCAGTTTGGAGTTCAGGAGATTGTCTTGACCAGGACCACACCCCTAAATGCATTGAAGCAACTGCCATGTGATTGGTTGATTAGATAATTGCATTAAAGAGAAATTGAACAGGTGTTCCTAATAATCCTTTAGGTGAGTGTATATAGGGGAGCGAAGGCTGGCCCGTGTGGTCTGATCAAACAGATGAGCTACTGGAGCTCAAATTGCTCAAGAGGTTCTGATAGAAAGGTGTCAGAATACACAGTGCATCGCAGTTTATTGCTAATATATATATATATGTATATGTATATGTATATGTATATGTCGGTTTCCTATAGCTCAAACAGTAGAGCATGGCGCTAGCAACGCCAAGGTCATGGGTTCGATTCCCAGGGAAAGCAAGAATTGACAAAAATGTCAAATGTATACCTTGAATGCAATGCAAGTCGCTTTGGATAAAAGCGTCTGCCAAATGCATAAATGTAAATGTAAATGTAAATGTATATATATATATACAGTGAGGAAAATAAGTATTTGAACCTGGTGAAAAACTACAGGAAACGTTTGAGCTCTGTAATTGCAAACAAAGGCTACTGTACCAAATATTAACATTGATTTTCTCAGGTGTTCAAATACTTATTTGTAGCTGTATCATACAAATAAATAGTTTAAAAAAAACATACATTGTGATTTCTGGATTTTTTTTTTTTGATTATGTCTCTCACAGTGGACATGCACCTACAATGACAATTTCAGACCCCTCCATGATTTCTAAGTGGGAGAACTTGCAAAATAGCAGGGTGTTCAAATACTTATTTTCCTCACTGTTTTTTGCTATATATATAGCAACAAACTGCGGTGCTCTGTGTATTCTGACACCTTTCTATCAGAACCAGCATTAACTTCTTGAGTAATTTGAGCTCCAGTAGCTCGTCTGTATGATCGGACCACACGGGCCAGCCTTCGCTAATCAATGAGCCTCGGCCGCCCATGACCCTGTGGCCGGTTCTCCACTGTTCCTTCCTTGGAGCACTTTTGATAGAGACTGACCACTGCAGACCGGGAACACCCCACAAGAGCTGCAGTTTTGGAGATGCTCTGACCCAGTCGTCTAGCCATCACAATTTGGCCCTTGTCAAACTCACTCAAATCCTTACGCTTGCCCATTTTTCCTGCTTCTAACACAACAACTTTGAGGACAAAATGTACACTTGCTGCCTAATATATCCCACCCACTAACAGGTGCCGTGATAATCAGTGTTATTCACTTCAGTGGTCATAATGTTATGCCTGATTGGTGTATATGTATACATCTTCACAAATTTGTGACTTTTGTCACACTTGCTATGCGATCACACAAACGAAACAAAAAAACTTTTCAAAAATGCTAAAAGGTTTTAAACAAATAGCCACACTTGTGTTATCGGTCAAAAATGACCCGCAATAGGAAATGAATGGGAAATATGAAGAGAGACACATATTTTTGGGGGTACAATGTACAAATCAGCCATGATGCAGAAATAAAACGCACGGCTATGACTTTAAAACACCTATAATAGGTGCTTCAGGATGGTACTATTTAAAGGTGTGGGCATTATAAGTTATTATAATAATTATAAAGTTCTAGTGTAGACGTTCATTCAAAACTCCTCCTAATGGCTGTTCAAAGCATAATGAACCTTGAAGAGCAAAACACTCGCTCTGCTGTCTTTAGCACTTCCTGTATAAAGCAACTCAATGCAATTAAATGCAGATGAAAGGACGACATTGAAGCATGAAGAGTCGTGAAAGCAGAGATCAAGCAGTCATTTGGAGCACTGTGCCAAAAATAGAGGTTGACAGTCATCAGAGATCACACAGGACACTGCCGATCTGAAGCTGTCGACGAATGACAACTACTCCAAATCACTTCCTCATCAATAGCGATCTCCGTCACGGGACAGGGAAGAGCTTGTCAAGCAACCAACAGGCCGGTTTATCTCATCTGCTGATCAGTAAAGATTGTATCAGTCTGTTCAAGGAAGAATTCGATTGGGCGTTTCTTGATTACAGAGCATTTTGTTGCTGTTAGCATATTTTAATGCATAAAACATAAACATTTATCAGACATGCACATGCATTTACAGAGTCACCCTTGCGGGACAATGCATGACATGATATTTGCATGCCTTTTTTTGTTTAACACGAAATCGATAGCCTGTTGGTTGCTTATGCTGGTTCACTGTTACCTCACAATCAACATTTCAATTATCATATAGTCATAATAGTGAGATAAAAAGTCAAAAATACGACATGCTAAGTCATAATAAGATAAAATGTTGAAAATATGATTTTAAAAGTCATAATAGTGAGATAAAAAGTCAAAAATATGACAAGCCAAGCCATAATAAGACAAAATGTTGAAAATAGGATTTTAAAAGTCATAATAGTGAGATAAAAAGTCAAAAATACGACATTCTAAGTCATAATTATAAGATCAAATGTTGAAAATATGATTTTAAAAGTCCTCACTATTAGATAAAAATTCAAAAATATGACATGCTGAGTCATAATTATAAGATCAAATGTTGAAAACATGATTTTAAGTCATAATAGTTAGATAAAACGTCAAAAATATGACATGCCAAGTCATAATTATAAGATCAAATGTTGAAAATATTTTTTTCAAAGTCCTCATTATTAGATAAAAAGTCAAAAATACGACATGCTAATTCATAATTATAAGATAAAATGTTGAAAACATGATTTTAAAAGTCATAATAGTTAGATAAAACGTCAAAAATATGACATGCCAAGTCATAATTATAAGATCAAATGTTGAAAATATGATTTTAAGTCATAATAGTTAGATAAAACGTCAAAAATATGACATGCTAAGTCACAATTATAAGATCAAATTTTGAAAATATGATTTTAAAAGTCCTCATTATTAGATAAAAAGTAAAAAATACGACATGCTAATTCATAATTATAAGATAAAATGTTGAAAACATGATTTTAAAAGTCATAATAGTTAGATAAAACGTCAAAAATATGACATGCCAAGTCATAATTATAAGATCAAATGTTGAAAATATGATTTTAAGTCATAATAGTTAGATAAAATGTCAAAAATATGACATGCAAAGTCACAATTATAAGATAAAATTTTGAAAATATGATTTTAAGTCATAATAGTTAGATAAAAAGTCAAAAATATGACATGCCAAGTCATTGTGAGATGAACAGTTGAAATTAGGACTTTAAAAATTAGAGATAAAAATTTAAAATTTGGGATTTAAAGTCAAAATTATGACTTAAAAATCAAAATTATGATTAAAAGTCCTATTTATGAGATAAAAAAGCTGAAATTAGATTGAAAAAAAGTCTAAATTATGACCAAAACATACACAAAGACATTTAAGAGATTAAATCATGCTTATTTTTTTTTTTAAATGCGCTTTTAATTTTTTGATTGACACTTATAATAATAATAATAATATTTACATTATTGTTTTCATTTTGTGCAATATATTTTTTTACATTTTTTACAGTTTTTACAACAGAAATGAATCAAAAACTTACTTTAGCTTTTCATCTAAAACAAAATTGATGTCCTATCATCAGTGTAAAGCGGCTTTGAAGCATCTGTTGTGAAAAGCACTATAGTCACGAAGGTGACGTGACATTTCCCACAATGCATCAGCGCTGACTGACCTGGCGTGCCGCCGTATTTCGTGTACTGTTCTCTGGGCCCGGGCAGCTGAAACAGCGGGAACAGGCTGAGCGTGTGCCAGTCCAGATCATTGTTGGGGTTGAGCTCGGACTTCTCTCGGGCCGGAGCGTTTCTGGGGCTGGACGTGAAGCGCAGATGATAGCGGACCTGCCAGGAGATCAAGGGTTAATCAGCAGAAGACTTACACACATCATCTTCATTCACAGCACATCCAGCAACTCTTATGGGGTGTGAAGCTACAACTACACATAATGTTTATTATATATATCTCAATATACACTTCAGAGCACGTGCAACATTAACTGAGGCTCATTGTGATTTTTCTGATAGATATTCCAATTATGATTTAAAAACATGACATTAAAAAACATAAAAAAACAAGTTTGTTGTGCTTGTTTGTGGGGCTGCAACATTGAAGCTATATATTAATATGACTATAAAATAATCAACAATCAATTAATAATAATGATTATTATTATTATTATTATTATTATTACTACTAAATAGCAAAATAAGAAATCATTCTGTTGTAAAATGTAACAATAAAATAAAGAAATTGAGTAGTTATTTTGATATTATTATTATTTATTTTTTATACAAATGTTTTTATTGATTTTCCTTATGCAACAATTATACATACAACATTAATTCAGATCTACATAGATATTTATTATTATTATTATTATTATTATTATTATTATTATTATTATTAAATCAAATGTTCAAACAAAATAAGATTTTTTTCTGTTGTGATATTTAACTGTAAAATAAAGAAATGTAATATTTAATAGAAGTAATAATAATAATAATAATAATAATAATAATAATAATAATAAATACACATATCATCATTATAATTATTATTTATAAATAAAAATATTAAACAAAATAAGAAATATTTATGTTGTAATATTTAACCAGAAAAAAAGAGTATTTAATATAGGGCTGGGCAAATTAACGCGTTAACGCGGGCGATACATTTTTTCAGCTTAACGCAATTAAAATATTTAACGCAAATAACGCAGCGTCCGTTTTTAGATCCATTTTTGCTTAGCGTTACATGATCATCACTAGGGTTGGGTACCGAAAGCCGTATATAACCGGTATGTACCGGACCGAATCAGAACGCAGATTTCGGTTCCTCATTTCGGTGCCAAAATTCAAACGTGCTTTCGCGCTTTGGCTGAGCCAGAGACAGACGCTCAGTGCTGGTCACATCACAACTCATGACAACTATTCAGTGTTTTCAACTACATCATGTTTATTTCAGGTTTCAGACATTTAAATGCTCATAAGTAGGCTGATAGCAAAAAACACACACTGATGTCTATGGAAGCGGCAATGACAATCCTTTCAGGCGGTTATAATTTGACTAACGTTACGCGTTTTATTCACGTCAGATACATGCACATTATATAGTAACTATATCGTTTACTCTATTCTTATTCCAGTTCACTGGTCACTTACTTTCATGTATTTCGTGAGACGAGAATGAACTCAAGTGTTGTAAATCCGACAGATCCGATTCTGAGGCGCAAACTAACATGGCGCCGCCCATTGCACTTTATAGATCAACTAACACACATTCACTCACACATTTGAATATCAGATAGTTCGTGACACAGTTAAGAAGTTTGTGAATATTTTGAATAAAAAGAAAAAAAACGAAATAAACCCGATACAGCTGAGCTGTCAGCGCTATTGCGGCTGCTGTGTGTCAAGTGAGAAGCATGACGTGTCGCCATGGAAACATTAAGGTGATGCTTTCTAAAATATTTAGCCAGAGAATATGATCATATTTCAAAATAAAGCTGAAGCTCGAAGCTGGTTTGTAGCAAACCAAGAATACAGACTAGGCCTACTGCTGTTATTACTGTAACTGTTATTTAGAGTTATTTTAGGCCTGTTGTAGTTGGGTTAGGTGGCTTAAGTTTTACTGTGAATTTGTAAATAAGTCAATTATAATTTGTAAATAAGTAAATTGTGTTTTGTATTTATTTATATTCATACATTTAAGTATACATTAAACTTTTAATAAATGGTTCAATTTAAATAAATAAATAAATAAAAAGCCATTTAATGTCATCCACCTCGTTTTGTGGCCTTTTAAAAAAAAAAAAAAGTATCGGTTCAGGCACCGTTTAGGCACCGGAACCGTTTTAAAAGTATCGGTTTGGCACCGGAATCGAAAAAAACCCAAACGATACCCAACCCTACTCATCACGCTCTTATTCATGTATATGCTTCCAAGCGTGACAAGCCACAAGAGAACGCGCTGTATGCCAATGTCCTGTCTATATGTGTGTGTGTGTGTGTGTGTGTGTGTGTGTGTGTGTGTGTGTGTGTGTGTGTGTGTGTGTGTGTGTGTGTGTGTGTGTGTGTGTGTGTGTGTGTGTCAGTGTCCTGTCTGTGTGTATGCGTCTCATGTCAGCTAATCAGGACACACACACACACACACACACACACTCCACGCATAGACAGACTCGCGTCAGTTTCCTGCTCACATCGAGTTCTCTTTTGCTCTTGAACAAACAACAACACAGAGGATTTTTGAGTATTCTCATATTAGGAGTCATAAATTAGTTAAATAACGTCTTAAATTAACTTAAAGAGTTGTGAGGAAATGAGATGCGCGGGACAGCGCGTGAGATCCGCGGCTGTTCTTAAAGTGACAGGAGCACTGATGATGCCTGTCATTAATGTTCATCAAAGAACAACGGGAACAGAGAAAATTGTAGCTTTAATGATGATTCATCTATATTTAATTTATTATTTATGCAGTTAAGAAAGATAACTATTACATTTCTGTGTATGTATAACAGGGAAGGCCATGGGTAAATATAACATTTATTATTTTGGGTTTATGTTAAGATTGTTTTAAGTTCACTTAAATTAAAAGTTGTTTTTTAAAGCCTAATAAATGTTGAAATTGGGAGCTTTCAGTTATACTGTAATGTAACGTCATTAATGTTTCATAGAGAATTTAGTATCAGTGATACTGGCCTTCATTCATAAAAATATGACAATACAACACATATTTAAAATATGCTGTCTTTAAATTGTTTATACATTAATTTGGAGAGTAACTGAAATTATTACAATATCAAAATATTAAAAACGTAAAATATTAAAAACTTGCGATTAATCGCGATTAATTACAGAAAAAAGTGCGATTAATTAGTTAATTTTTTTTAATCGATGCCCACCACTAATTTAATAGTAAATAATAATAATAATAATAATAATAATAATAATAATAATAATAATAAATACAAATTTCAATACCAATTTTTTTCTGTTGTGATATTTAACTGTACAAAAAAGAAATTGAGTATTTAATAGTAGTAATAATAATAATTAATAATAAAAAATATTATTATTATTATTTCTAAATAAATATATAAATATTAAACAAAATAAGAAATATTTCTGTGGTAAAAGAGTATAATAATAATAATAATAATAATAATAATAATAATAATAATAATAATAATAATAATAAATAATCTATTATTTTATTATTACTAAATTTATCTTTGTTGTAATATTTCACTGTAAAATAAAGAAATTTAATATTTATTAATAATAATAATAATAATAATAATAATAATAATAATAATAATAATAATATCAAAATATCAAATTAAGAAATCTTCCTGTTATAATTTACCTGAAAAATTGAGGATTATTATTAAATAAAAATATTAAACAAAATAAGAAATATTTTAAAGTTGTACAATTTTACTGTAAAATAAAGACATTGAGTATATAATTATGAAATAATTATTTTGATTAATAAATGCCGCCCTGATTTTCGGAGAAAATTTTGGGAGAATATTTAAGGAATTTTGGGAGAATATTTAATACGCAACAATTTTGGGCCTTGTTTAAGATACGAGGAAAACAACTTTCTGTGCAAATCATTCGTGAAGCCTTTCTTAAGTCAAGTGTTATTAAAAACCATACATTTTATGCACAGACGCTGAAGCAGGAGCTGCACTGGAGCTGTGCTAAAGACTCGCTGCTCGTGACCGAGGAACGAGATGATTCAAGAAGAGACCAGACCTCAGAATGCTTCATAAACACATGAGCAGGCGCTGGAGACATGAAAACAATATGTGTTGCTGGAGCACTAATGGTCTGATTCCTCCAGCTCTGCACTTTACAATTCTGAGGAAAACACATTATTTTGTCCTCAAGTGTTCAGAGAAGAACATTTCCTTCCTTTAAGTAATGGCAATCATCATGAGAGATGCAGCTCTCACATAAACGTGCCATATCGCACGCCAGAGTCAAAAGAAAATGGGTGAAACCAATCCTGTGTTGGATCATTACTTCATTGACAAATTTGTATAGGGCTGCTTATATATATAAATAAAACATGTTTGTTGTGTTTGTTTGGGGACTGCACAATTTGGCCAAACATTTTGAGACTATACTGTATATTAATATGTATATAATAATACATTCATAATTATCACTAAGTATCAACGTTAATGGTTTGTTCATGTTAGTTCACAGTGCATTAACTAATGTTAGCAAGATTTTAAGAATGCATTAGTAAATGTAGAAATTAACATTAACAAAGATTAATAAATGCTTTATAAGTGCAGTTCATTATTAGTTCATGTTAACTAATGTTAGCTAATGAACCTTATTGTAAAGTGTTACCGAAATAATTCTGTTGTAAAAAAATATGTTGATTTTAAATGATTGTATATTTTTATGTTATTATTGTGCTTATTATTAATAAATACAAATATTAAACAAAACAATAAATCTTTCAGTTGTAATATTTAACTGTAAAATAAAGAAATAAGACTATTTAATAATAACAATAATAGTAATATTATTAATCCTAAATAAAGATATTAAACAAATCATAAAAATATATTTCAGTTGTAATATTTGTAAACTGTAAAATAAAGAAATTGAGTACTTACAATACAATTATTATTATTATTATTATTATTATTAAATAAAAAAATAATATTATTATTATTAAATAAAAATATTAAACAAAATAAGAAATATTTCTGTTGTAATATTTAACTGTTAAATAAATAAATTGAGTATTTATTTTAGTAATAATAATAATTATTATTAAACAAAATATTATTATTATTATTATTATTATTACAAAAAATATTAAACAAAATATTATTTGTTTTTCTATTGTAATATTTCTCTTTAAAATAAAGACATTTTGAATATTTCACACCAAAATCAAAAGAAAATGATTTTGCATATGTAAAAGTAATCCCATTTTGTATCATTATATCTTTTAAAATATTTTCATTATAATTACATCCCCCCAACATTCATTACTGAAATATTTTTTATTTATTTTTTTTTTTTTTACAAAAGTATAGAAATGCAAATACAATTTATGCTGCGCTTAATTTAAAATAAAAACTTTTTAAATAGATTAAATTATTACTCAGAATGTTTATTTGTATTATTATTATTATTGTTGTTGTTGTTGTTGTTGTTGTTGTTGTTGTTGATGTTATTATTATTATTATTATTATTATTATTATTATTATGAGTAAATAGCATGGGGTTTTTTAATTAATGAGAATTTGAGGGGGACATTTTTTTAATTATTGTGCAAATTCATGAAAATATTGTTACAATATTTTCTTTATGCAAAATAAAATGCAAAATTGTATGTAATAATAAAAACAATTATATATACGCATTTTAGAATTAAATGAATTGTATTTCAATAATAATATATCTATTGTTTAATTTGATGCTGATGTTGAAAGCGTTCGTTCGGTGTGCAGTTGTGCAGGTGGAGCCTGTGATTGGTGATCAGGCTAATGTCCGCCGGCTCTGAGACGCTCACCTGCAGAGGAAGAGGCTCGTCGTCGTGGCTGAAGGGATGCTCAAACACAACGGCTGCCAAGATCTTGCCTGATCGCGGGTCCGCTTTCACAAACTCCTCAAACTGCTCCTCGGTTTCAAAGCCTCGGACTGGAAAACAAGAGCACACATCATCAGTGCCACACACTCCAACATCCAAGACTCCAGGGAGACTCTTTCCACGCCAGACAGGAGGAAACCACCTAGCAACCACCCCAATCACCGTGGCAACACCCAGACAACCACCCACTTTAGCAAACAAAACATATTCTTCAAACAAATGCAAATTGTTCATATGCGACCAATTCAATGCGTAGAAAGTTTGAGGGTTAAACTGATAAAAATAGATTAATCTATGTGAAATGTAACCATTTAGGCAATCATACGAAACCATGTGACCTTTAAAGGGGCAGTGTGGACACGGGCTCACCATTTGACCTTTGAAATAATTGATTTCAGGATTTGTCAGCCGACTGTAAACATATGTTAATGATATCATGACCACTGGGTATTTTTTCCCAGAGAAAATAATGTTACAAGGAAAAATCTAATGAGACTCTCTGGAAAACTGGGATTTCAGCCAGGTCACGACTGGGATTTACAGCCTAAATCCAATTACACACACGCGCACACACACGCGCGCACACACACACGCACACACTCAAACACACACACACACACACTCACACACGCACACTCACACATGCATGCAGACACACTCAAACACACTTAAACATACAGATACACACACACACACACACACACACACGCAGACACACACGCAGACACACACGCAGACACACTCAAACATACAGATACACACACAGACACACTCAAACATACAGATACACACACACACGCAGACACACACGCAGACACACTCAAACATACAGATACACACACACACGCAGACACACACGCAGACACACTCAAACATACAGATACACACACACTCACGCACGCAGACACACACACACACACGCACATGCATTCAGACACACACGCAGACACACGCAAACATACAGATACACACACACACTCACGCACACATGCAGACACACACACACACACACGCACACTCACACATGCAGACACACACGCAGACACACTCAAACACACTCAAACATACAGATACACACACACACACACGCAGACACATGCATGCAGACACACACGCAGACACACTCAAACATACAGATACACACACACACTCACGCACGCAGACACATGCATGCAGACACACACACTAACGCACGCAGACACTCACAAACATGCAGACACACTCAAACATGCTGACACACTCAAACATACAGACACACACTCACGCACGCAGACACACAAACACACACTCATGCAGACATGCATGCAGACACACAAACAGGCACACAGACACACACTCACATCCGCAGACACATACACACACACACACACACACAGACACTTACGAAGACACACAAACCCGCAGACATGCATGCAGACACACACTCACACAAGCAGACACACACACACACACACACTCACACAGAAACACAAACACACAGACACACACTCACGCAGATATGCATGCAGTTGCAGACACACAAACAGGCACACAGACAGACACACACTCACACGCGCAGAAACACACACTCACGCACGCACGCAGACACACTCACGCAGACACACTCACGCAGAAACATAGACACACTCACGCAGACACACAAGCACACAGACACACACTCACGCAGATATGCACGCAGATATGCACGCAGACACACAAACAGGCACACAGACACACACGCAGACACACATTCACACAGAAACACAAAAACACACTCACGCAGACACACAAACACACAGACACACACTCACGCAGACATGCATACAGACACAAAAAACAGGCACACAGACACACACTCACACAGACACACAAACTCACGCAGACACACAAACTCACGCAGACACACAGACACACACTCATGCAAGACACATGCACGCCATCAGACACACACATGCACACGCAGACACACAAACACAGACACATGAAGACACATGCACAGACACACTCAAACACACAGACACACATATGCAGACACATGCATGCAAACACAAACACGCACACTCACGCACGCAGACACACACACTCTTGTACATTTATATTTCTGAGGACATTCGTTGACACAATGCAATCTCTAGGTCCTGACCCTAACCGTACCCATCACAACTAAGTGCACACACACACACACACACACAAACAAACAAACACAAATCGGCAGGTTAGCTAGGCTCTTTAAAAGGAACGTTTGGCGAAAAATGAAAAAGTCATTATTTACTCATCCTCATGTTGTTATAAAGCCATACAATGAGTGTGCGCAACAAAAAATGAGATATTTTTAAGAGGCTTTTGTTAGCGTTTCCTTCTGTGGATATGGAGCGGTGCAGGTATGACTGCAAAACCCGGAAGTCTAATTCACCGCTGGTTCCCTCGAGATATTCCTGCAGGGTTTTTCAATTCATGAGTAAAATAAGCTCTGTGGTAAACATGACCTGACTATACTTGAACGTTTTGCTAGACAACATCCATTACACTCACCCGTATCGAAAGTGCAGATTTTGATCATGTTCATTTTTGAAAATGTATGTTTTTAATAAGTAACTGGATAAAAACGTCTGTGCTGTGTGCGTAATTTACATCGTAGAACATCGTAAACATAAATCGTCTAGTCATGTTTACCACAGAGCTTATTTTACTCGTAAATTATAAAAGAAAAACACGTTATAAAACCCCATAGGAAAACCTCGGTGGCGAATTAGTCTCCATTGCACTTTTTATTGTCCTTTTCAGAGATTGAAAGATGTGGTCTCTTTAAAAACTGCTGTTATATGGAAAGATCTGAATGAAGATGTGTCACTATTACTCCTTTATTGCTCCAGAGAAACGCGTAACAACACGTGGGTTTTGAAAGACATGAGGGCGAATAAATAATGGCAGTTTTCATTTCTAGGTCAAACGTTCATCTAACGTGTTACCAAATGTCCTCACATGACTTTTTATTGTGAAATACGCGGTCTGCCTCTAAAAAAAACAAAACAGGAGGAGCCGGTTAAACCAGCTCAGAGCGAGCAACAGTCGCGTCCTGGTTTGGAGAGGTCGGGTCTGTTCCTGATCTCTCTGAGGATCAACAAGCTAATCTAGACGACACGACACACAACAAAGAAGCATCTGTGCTAAATGTGAACGTATATGAGTGTAAACACAACAGTCAGCAAGATGGTAACACTTTACAATAAGCTCCCATTATTAACTAACAATAAGCAACTCAGTTGTTTATCTTTGTTAACATTAATTATTAAAATACTACTATTAGTTCATGTTGGCTCATGTTAGCTGAATAATATCAACAGATACTACTTTTGACTTTAAAGGTGTTAGCAATTAGAAATGTAGAAATCATCATTAAGATTAATAAAAGCTTTAGAAGTACTTAATTCCCATTATTAGTTCATTTTAACTAACGGCGAGTTCACACAGCACGATTTAAAGGGTTAGTTCACCCAAAAATGAAAATTCTGTCATTAATTCCTCACCCTCATGTCGTTCGACACCCGTCAGACCTCCGTTCATCTTCAGAACACAAATGAAGATATTTTAGTTGAAATCTGATGGCTCTGAAAGGCCTCCATTGGCTCAATGGCACGGTTCACTCTCAAGACCCTTAAAATGTACTAAAGACATCGTTACAAAGTCCATCTCACTACAGTGGTTCTAAAATAACTTTATGAATCGGCGAGAATAGTTTTTGTGCGCAAAAAAACCCTAAATAATGACTTATATAGTGATGACGATTTCAAAACACAGCATCATGAAGCTTCGAAGCGTTATGAATCAGTGAGTCGAATCATGATTCGGATCGCGTGTCAAACTGCTGAAATTTGGCGATCCAAACTGCTGAATCAACTCACTGATTCATAACGCTTCGAAGCTTCATGAGGCCGTGTTTTGAAATCGTCATCACTATATAAGTCGTTATTTAGGGTTTTCTTGCGCACAAAAACTATTCTCGTCGCTTCATAAAGTTATTGTAGAACCACTGTAGTGAGATGGACTTTGTAACGACGTCTTTAGTACCTTTTAAGGGTCTTGAGAGTGAACCGTGCATTGAGCCAATGGAGGCCTTTCAGAGCCATCAGATTTCAACTAAAATATCTTCATTTGTGTTCCGAATATGAACGGAGGTCTGACGGGTGTCGAACGACATGAGGGTAAGTCATTAATGACAGAATTTTCATTTTTGGGTGAACTAACCCTTTAAGGCCAGATTTTCACTCGCCCACAGGTTTCGCGAAATCGAAAAGTATCGATACTCAAATAATCTTTTTAAACAAAAAAAACCCTTAATATCGATATTTTTATTTATTGCATACAATACGAATAACCTATGTTTCCGATTAGTTGTGTAGTATAGAACTATTTTCCTGCTCATCTGAACCATGATATGAATGGACGCAAATGCTGCAAGACAGAACCAGTCAATCACAGAGTATACAAACAGAGCTGTGTTTCCCAAAACTATCATAAGAAACCATTGATGCTTTTGGAAACGCAGCCATGAACAATGCTCATCAGAAGACAAAACACATATGCGAGTTATTTCACAATAAACAAATAGAAATTGTAGCCTACATAGTGCATTAGACTCTTTAAATGTAATGTTAAAAGCTGATATTGATCATGTTCTATTATAAAAAAATAATAAAAAAGGTTGTATCTTATGGGTGCAACGTCCTGTCACTGGCAGTCCCTTATGAAAATGAACCATGGTTTATTTTTTACTACAGTCACCGTAGTTCAACTATTTGTACATTTCCACGGTTAACACTGCGAGTAAACATATTTTAACCATGTGTAAACAAAAATATGATCTAATAAGTTGCAATTAAGGCATATTGAATGTTAAAATACATTTAATGTTACATTTCACTCTTAGTAATTTCAATAATTTAATAATTAAAAAGTTCCATTTAGAAGTATCGTTTCGGTATCGATATCGGTGATACTGGCCTTGAAAGTATCGGTATCGTATCGAAAACAAAATAAGTGATATCGCCCATCCCTACCGCAAACTACGTTTCTCAACCAAACACACGCGAGAAGTGAGAAGGAAACAACGCGAGATCACGCGTGCGTCAGACTGGAATTGTTATTAAAAATATAGACTGCAGTGCAGAAACTTGCGATCCAAATTGTCTGTGCGCTGATTTGCCGCGAAAAGGAAAAAAATAAAAAAAGATTATGGCGGAGGAAATGTTTGGGGAGACACAGGGAGCAAGGGTTGTGTTCTGCAAAAAGAGTTTGAGGTAAATAAATAATTTTGCAATGAGCTACTTCTGCGGCTGGTCAAGCAAATGTTTGTTCTTTATTTACGTTTGTTATAATTGTAAATAAATCTATTAAAATACTGATATTCTGGTCTTTAACTCCTCCCCAAACCTTCCGCTGTCCTCTATCTTGCTCTCTCATTTGCTGTCGGTCATCGCTGATGTCATTTTCAGGCAGAACACATTTCACACAGCAGGATTTTGAATCGCAGACAGGTCCAGATATTTAGCACGCCAAATATCTCACGGGCGTCGGCGACTCATCTGTGATTCTCTCTGATCGCGTCTTTGATCATTCACACTGCGTGGTTGTCACTCACGTGCACAAGCACCAATTTGCCTATGATTTCGGGCATTTGTCTGCGATTTCGCAAAACCTGTTGGCGAGTCAAAATCGGGGCTAAAATCGGGCAGTCTGAACTCGGCATTAGCTGGATAACAGAGTGGATTTCTGTTTCCCGCTAAATATTTAAATGAGGTCTGTAAAAGGCCTTTATCACAGAGTTTAAAACAACTTTCGCTCTATTAATAGGCAGTGCCCATATAGCACGGGATTTGTGTGATTTATTCATACATGTACATCTCAAATAGGGCACTTAATCTACCAGTTTAAGTCAAGACGACGTGAAAGGGATCTCCTTTCATTACTCGTGCGCTGAGAGGAAAGTTTTGTGAAAGTTGTGTCTCAGATATCGCGCAAATACTAAACAGAACTCTTTTTCACGTCTTGCACTTGAGCGGACAAATTCACACAATTATGTAAAAAATAGCGAGTATCCTAGTAAACGTAGTCGGTTAAGTGAACGTAAAGTAAATGTTTGAGAAAATAAACGTGTGTGTATTAGTATATTGGATCTGTGCATTCTCTCTTAAAGTGACAGCAGCCTAATATTGCTGCTGCCATCTGTGTTTTTAATGTTAATCAGCAAAGGACAAAAAAAAAAACACCCACTGCTCTTGACTGAATAACTTTTGTAACTTTAATAAGGATTAATCACGGTTTAATTTATACTATGTTTTTTTTTACATTTGCTTGCTTAAATAAATGTCTCTACCTGAAAACTACAATTACACACCTGAAAAACTGTTCATTTGTACATTTACATTTACATGCTTCTGCTTGTAATTTGATTATTTGTTCTTATTTTTATTACTGTTTACATTTATATTAGTTAGGCCATAGGAGTTTTAGCAATGGAAATTGGAATAGAAAACTGTGAATTTTCACGGGTAACTAAAATGTTGATGTCATGGCCGGTAAAAAATATTTATAGCCGGTAAATTCTCTTAAAGGTGCACTATGTAACTCTTTCGTCCGCTAGAGGTCACCTATTCAAAACAAAGGCTTATGGATGTGTTCATGGATGTGATTATTAACGTTACTGTAGTGAAGCAGAGCAGGACCTAGTGTTGTGGAGCTGAGGAACCGCTGGAGCGATTGATAATGAGATTTATTAATGAGACAGGACTTTTATTATGCCACAGTTGCCGGCGCCATTTCCGCTTCTCCGGTCATGAGTATGAGGTAACACAGCTCTGTTCATCATCTTAGACACATCTGAGTGTGTTGATGATGTTATGACGTTACTCTGTGCGTTCTCTCAGCGGCTGCTATGACACTTGTTCACACTGCAGTGAGAGTAAAGCGTTTCTGCAAAATAAAACCAGAAACCGAGGGGAACGCAGATATTACGCCATGGACAGGCGACTCCCTCACACGTCCCGGTTCATTGGGTAAAAGAGCAATTTCTCACGATTTACAAATAGTTGGAAACATTTGGGATATTGTAAGTACTCAACTGAACAAAATATATAAAACTGGCCTAGTGGTGTTTGGATATTTTACTGAAAAAATGTTACATACTGCAGCTTTAAGTCACTGGCCATTGGCAGGCGTGGCAATAAGTTAGTTTCAGGCGCTGGTTGTAGTAGTAGTAGTATTTAAGTCTATTGCCATATCAGCATCAGTGGCTATTACATGGCAGATACATATTAAACATTCAACAACATACTTTCATAAATACAACAAAAATAACAATACAATTTTATAAAATTTAAAAAAACAAACAAACAAAAATTAGTACATGTACAAAACTAGTACAATTTTATAAAAGATTCTTTAAATGTACATTTTTTTAAAGATTTTCTGGATCCATAAATAAATCCTTAAAAGTTTGTCCTGATAAAAAGCGCCGTTTCATTACATAAAAAATTGGGCAGTCCAAAAGTATAAATGTTACAGTCAAGTTAGTACTCCAGTATTGATATTTTTAGGCCCTGATTGCACACGACAGCAAACACACAGTCAGTGTGACCAATGTTGCTCAAGAACAAATAACTTAAGAACTGTTATTTTAAATGAAACACTCACAAATCAGGTCAAAATGATCGGGTCAACTGACTCACTGAATCAGAGCCTCTAGTGCATTAACCTGTGACTCACTCGTTTATCATACACATAAACCTCTACTTATAGCTCTGCGATTTCAGATAAATTATGCATTTGCCTGAAACTTCCTCTTCTCAGCCATCCCACAAAATGTCAAAATGTCAAAATCAAAGATTTTGAATCAAAGACATTACGTGAGCACTGCTGCAGACTCTTTTAAACCAGTATGTTCAGTCAGTTGTGAATATTACACAGCCCTTTCACAGCATTAAAGCTGTTCATTTTACAGTCAGAGGTAGTTGAGGCATCAGATTATGGACCTCCTCCATGACTCACGTTATCAGGACACAGACCAGAGAAACGTATATATTAAGTGACTCACCAACTGCAGGACTTTATGATAGCTCATAAACACAAGCCCCAAGAGAATTCAAGGGTCGGACAGAAGCTATTTATGCCAGAAAACCTGTCATTAGGGGTTTTGGTGTGGTCACAGTGCTATTCATTCACAAAACTCCAGAGATGCTTTGCATTTCAACTGTAAACTCATTATAGAGACGAAAGAGCAGTGACTCTCAAACACTTTTGGATCAATGAACTTCCATGAATTTTCTAGTCATGCATGATTTCCAGATAGATGAGATGCAATTTCTAGGCGACAACAGGGAATTCACGTTTTTTTATTTTTTTAGTGTATATTAGTTTTGACTGTTAAAGCTTTCATGACAGAAAATTAATCGAAAAATATTTGAACTCAAAAGGAGCAATATCTTTTGGATACTTTTTTTTTTTAATTAGCATTGAAAAACAGGTAGACTATAGAAATTTGTATACATTTCAAGTTGCCCAGGCCTTGAAATCACAACTTTACACAAAATTATCACAAAATTAAAGCCATTTCCAGTTTTTGCATGACTGTGTAAAACACCCTAAAAGTGGAGACAATTTATTTCATAATCTTGCTGTATATATATTTTTTGTAATTTTTTAACAGTATTAATAAAATCAAAAAATATTAATAAAAATCTCTGTTGTTTCCAGGTTTGTGTTTGTGTGAGAGAAAAAAAATAAAATAATTAAAAATAATAATAATTAAAAATAATAAATATAAAATATATATATATATATATATATATATATATAAGGGCTGTCAAAAGTTTAATCGCGATTAATCTCATCCAAAATAAAAGTTTGTGTTTACATAATATATGTGTGTGTACTCTGTTAATTATTATTTATATATAAATACACACACATTCAAGTATATATTTAAGAAATATTTGCATGTATATACATTTATATAATCTATAATATATATAAATATAAATGTTTTATATAAAAAAAATTATTTTTTTCTTAAATATATACATGCTTGTGTGTGTATTTATATATAAATAAAAATTAACAGAGTACACACACATATATTATGTAAACACAAACTTTTATTTTGGATGCGATTAATCGCGATTAATCTTTTGACAGCCCTAATTTATATATAATATAAATGTATATACAGTATATACATGCAAATATTTCTTAAATATATACATGAATGTGTTTGTATTTATATATACATAATAATTATACAGAGTACACACAAATATATTATGTAAACACAAACTTTTATTTTGGATGTGATTAATCGCGATTAATCTTTTGACAGCCCTATATATATATATATATAAAAAGAAAAAGAAAAGAAAATGTAAAATAAAACAAAATAAATTACATTTCCATATAGGTTTTCCAATTTATTTCATAACCTTGCTGTATATATCTTTTCCTTTTGTCCTTTTTTAACAGCAAAAATATATTACTAATAAAAATCTGTTATTTCCAGGTTTTCCATGTTGTCAATTTGTTGCATATATATGGCTGTAAAACAAAACAAAAAATAATAAAAGAAAAAGAAAAGAAAATAATAATAAAAAAGAAATTAAGAAAATAATAATAAATTATATTTTCATATAGGTTTTCCAATTTATTGCATAAGTTTGATGCATATATTGGGAAGGAGATTAGACAATAACACCAGCCAAACTTGTATCTGAGCAGATCCTCTTGGCCACAGCTCTGATGAGTTTTGATGAATACACTTCCATACTTTCGAGCTGAAGCTGAAGCTCTTACCGGTTCCGATGCAGCTTCCCAGGCTCCGCCGGACGTCCTCTGTGATTTGCCGCACCACACTGGCGTTGGCGGGCACGTAGGCCAGCTGCAGTTTCTGGTAGCACAGTATGGGTGGCAGGTCGCTCAACGGGAAGTTGGGGTAGCGTGTTGCATTAGGGTAGTTAGTGACTGACACGTTCTGCCTCAGGATGATCAGGGTGGCTGAGAAGAGCAGCGGCAGTGCGATCTCCAGCAGCATGACCAGGATCTGCCGCTTCTGGAGATGGAGAGAAAGAGGAAGTCAATGAGCAGAACAGAAGATGGGTGGATGGATGGTTAGTCAGTTACATAGGCAGATTGCTGATTGCTTTTAGAGTGAAGAGCTGCCCATAACTGCAGGTCTAGGATCAGTTTTTCCCATAATAATAGCATTTTGGTGACACAAATTTGGAGTATAATGCTCAAAAGAGCGTCAAAGGTTTCTGTTTACAACATGTTTTTGCAGCGTTGAGCAATGCAGCCAATCACAAACACATCTGTTGATTTCTTGACCGCAACGGCCAATCAGAGGGGTTTACGTTAGCGATCAACAAAAACTGACGTTTTGAGCATTACGTAAATAAGAGATGCATTGTGCGGCGAGCTTCATTTAGTATAACAGAACTTTGTGAGATCGCGATGAAGATAACAGCTTTTTAGTGATTATAGATGGAGCGCTCTCTGCACACTTTCTGCCAAGACAAATCCCGTATACACTAGCCTATGCTTGCTTTAACAGTGATTTGTGAACGTAGATGCTTTAATAACAAATGATTTATCAGGAGCATTTATGCTGGGCTGTGTAGGTTGTGCAACGACACGTAAATGTAAACTATTACAAGGAAATTTGTTTTTTAAGGGGAAGCATATCTCCTAATGCTGCGTTCACACCGAACGCGAATAGAGCGTCTGGCGTGAGTGATTTCCATGTTAAGTCAATGGAAAGGCGCGTTGATGCGCGTCTGGAGGTCCTGCGGCACGATATAAACGTTTCGCACGGCGCGATGGACACAAATTGGTGCGAATTGGTGCGAATTGAGCGTCTTGCGCGAGTGGTGCTTTTTGTGCATTCAAGCGTTTGAAGCTAATTCGCGTCTGACGCCAGAGTTGAAAAATCTGAACTTTGGCGTCAATTCGCGCCGCGTTAACCAATCAGGAGCCTGCTTGCTGCTGTCACGTGGTAAAGTGACGTGATGAGAAACCCTGCATAATTAAAAAATACTACTATTGGGTCACAAAATGTAGTTTTAAGACTTTTTCAGGTGGGAATGTAGTTGTTTAAAGCTCAAATCTGTGGTTTATTTATAAAGAGAGCGCCTATTTAAAAAAATTATCTTGTGTTTTTGGAGTTGTGAGATCCAGTGGATCAGCGGCGCTCAGCTCTCATTAACCCCGGGCGAGA